>JAMKQA010000742.1:0-58551 GCA_024699735.1 Posidonia australis | reverse complement strand
ATGTGACAACATTCTCGGGTGGTCGGGTGCGACTCCCTGGTTGAGGTCGGGGGCCGAGATACCTAAGGCTGAGCCGCGTCTGGTCTTGGAGGTATGAGACTCCTTGACGGTCATCTCAAGACTAGGGTTATGGTCCACGGGTTGAGGAGCCTTGTGGCATGATGGGGAGGTATGATACTCCTACTATCGCTGTGAGCGCTGAGGCTCGAGTGTCGTCGGGTGTGGAGGTATGACACTTCCTCCTGAGCACAGTGTGTGGAGGACGCCATGAGGAGGTGGACCTAGTAGTGGCCAGTGTGGGTGGGACACGTGCCTTGTAGCTGGTAGCGTCCTAAGAGACAGGACAACCTTCCCAGGGAGGGGTTGGCTTTTGAGAGTTCTCGAGAGAAGGAGAATCGCAGGACGGTGAACACTCCTGCATTGGGTGGCCGTCACCGTGGCAGTGCAGAACGCTATGGTCGCTCCTCAACAGACTGTGTGTAGCCAGAGTTAGGTTGCCTAACGTCGGTCTTCTTGAATCACTGTGTGTGGTTTTAGCCATTGAGGGCCTTTGCTTGTGGCTTTGGGCTAGTAGAGCCCTTGTTGTGGTTTTGGCCGGTGGCCAACCTGTCTATTCGTCATCGATCATCAGAGCTTGAAGTATATCATCACATAAAGGGACCTCAACCTGAGGCAACGTCATTGAATGGAGTATTTGAATGATTATGATTTTAGCCTGTCCTACCATCCTAGCAAGGTCAACGTGGTCGCCGATGCCCTAAGTCTTCGTACGCATGTGATGGTGAGCCTGATGGTGAAGGAGTGGACCATGTTGTAGGATTAATGAGCTACAAGCCGAAGCGGCAAGCTCGGGGAACAGTTGGTGCCTGGGTGGCCAACCTGTCTATTCGTCCGAAGCTGTTAGAGTTTATTGTCGCCTGCCAGCAATTGGATCTGTTTGTTCTAGCTGTGTTTGAGAAGCTGGAGGCTAGTGGAGAGCCTCATTTCTCTATTAGGACATATGGAGAGATGAGATATGATATGCGTTTGTATGTGCCCCAGCATGAGGATGCCAGGCAGAGGTTGTTGAATGAAGCGCATCGGTCCAGGTACACCATTCACCTTGGGAGTACAAAGATGTACCGAGACCAAAAGCAGAATTTCTAGTGGCCTGGCATGAAGAGAGATGTTGCTGACGATGTGGCGAGGTGTACTACCTACCTATTGGTCAAGGCAGAGCACTAGAGACCTGGAGGGACATTGCAGCCGTTGGATGTTCCTGTGTGGAAGTGGGAGCACATCTCGATGGACTTCGTGACTAGTTTGCTGTGGACTCAGAGGAAGAACGACACCATGTGGTGGTGAGGTTGCATGGTGTTCCGGTGTCCATCGTGTCGAACAGGGACACGAGGTTCACCTCATGGTTTTGGAGAACTCTGTAGGAGGGCTTTGGCACCGTGCTCTACTATAGCACAGCATTTCGTCCTTAGTCGTATGGTCAGACAGAGTGGACTATCCAGACACTAGAGGATATGCTTAGAGCATGTGCCTTAGACTTTCAAGGGAGTTGGGAGGACCATTTGCCGTTGATTGAGTTCGCCTACGATAATTGTTATCACTCGAGCATCAGGATGGCACCGTATGAGGCTTTGTATTGTAGGCCATGTAGATCACTGGTTTGCTGGAGTGAACTGGGCAAGCGTCAAATGATTGTTCTAAAGCTTGTGCAGTTGTATGCGGACAAGGTGGATCTGATCCAGAGTAGGTTGTTGGCTACATAGAGTTAGCAAAAGAGATATGCCGATAGGAGGTGGAGACCGCTAGAGTTTCTAGTGGGAGACTATGTGTTCCGGAAGGTGTCGCCGACCAAGGGTATTGTGTGGTTCGAGAAGCGTGGCAAGCTGAGTCCTCGCTAGATTGGCCCGTACTAGATCACCCAAAGGATCGGTGAGGTTGCTTATCTGTTGTATCTACCACTAGAGATGTCATCCGTGCACGACGTATTCCATGTCTCCATGCTAAGGAAGTGCCTGGCTGATGTTTCTCATGTGATCCCAGATCAGCTAGAAGGGCTCTAGGAAGACCAGCCCTTTGTGGAGGATGCTGTCGAGATTATGGACCGCAAGGAGCAGGTGTTGGGGAATAGGGTGATTCCGCTGGTTTCGGTGTGGTGGCGGCATCATGGATCCATGGAGGCCACGTGGGAATGTGAGAAAGTCATCCTAGCCCAGTAACCATATCTTTTCACCTAGTGATTTCGAGGGCGAAATCTTCTTTTAAGGGGGTTAGAATGTAACAACCGTAAAATTCATATTTGTAATTATTTAAATTTTATGAATTTTATTTCTTGGACGGGTGTTACTGTTCCGAGGCACGTTGTTTGGTTTTGTACTTTTAGGCTTGGGCCCCGTGGGCTGGCTTCTATTTGTGTGTCCCAATGAGTGGTTGGCACTATGCATTATAGCACTATGTATGTGGGGTCAGGGTGTGGGGTCCATGTGGGGCCAATGTCGTGGGCTAGTTACTGTGGCTGGGTAGAGTGGCCGGTGTGGTCGTGCGGTGTGCTAGTGGCTAAGACGTGCAGGAGAGCACGTTCCTAGCTACAGCGTGTGTAAGCTTTATAAGCCGCACCGCACTCCTCTACCGCTCATCACTGCCTTCTGCTTCTTTTCTTCTTTTCTCCTCCTCCTCGGGTGCATTCCCCTTCTTCCCCACCTTCCTTTCCCTTCCTCCTCCTTCTCCACCCCCTTCTCCTTTTCCCCATCCTCCCCTACCTCCTCTGTTCCCTTTTTCTAGGTGTCGACGGAAAGAGAGAGAGAGAAAGGGAGAGTAGCTGTGGTGGCTCGTGGCGGCTTGGGAAGCTCCGGAGTGACGTTCTTGAAGGCGTGGTGCGGCCGTGGTCATGCGAGGTCGCCTGTGTTCACTGAAGTCGGCTAGAGATCGTCGAAGCGCATTTTTAGGTACGTATCGCCTATTTAATGTGTAGTAATCATGTAAAATGGTAGAAATGCCTAGGATGCATGTAATCTAGGCTAAATTTATTGTTTTAGAATTTTTTAGAATTTATTGTGGCATTTATGGATATTTATAGTAGTTGGTATGTTTTGGGTCATTTTGACCCTTATGCCATTGCGATTTTATATCTCGATGCATTGTGAATGTATTTTAGTTTTGTTTGTTGGGACTTGGAGTAGACTCAAGGGTCTACATCTTATGTTTTATGCAAGATTTTTGGTGTTTGTTTAGAGGGTCCAATCAGAGGTCCTAGTTGGCACGATTTCGGACTGTAGGGTTTGGGCCGTTTTCTATTTTCGGTATGCTATTTTCGTGTCGTATTAGGTCCTTTGGTCAAAATTCAGTCGTCTGATTTTGGATGATCGCCCGAATTGGGAGATTGCAAATGACCAAACCAGTTTACTGTATACCAAATTTGTCTTGATTGTTGACCATTGACCATATTCGATCGATCGATCCAGATTGGTATACCGTACCAGGGTTATTCGGCATACCGAACCTATTTTTTGGCATGCCAAATCTAGGCCCAAATAAGTTTATAATTTTTTTTTTCCATGGCCTTTTTAGATTGCTGTGTTTTGTCCTATTGAGACGGACTGCGGGCTGTCAGTGGTGGTCTCCTGGGACCCTTGATGAGTCGTTTTGTCATGGTTTTGAAACAATTTTCAATGATATGAAAATAGTTTTGGAAAATATATTTCAAAGAAATAGTTGGCCTATTTTGGAAAATGTTTTCCTGGTTTTCTGTGTGCAGGCCGAGACAGTGTGGGACCATGTCGTTCAAACTAGGGAATGTGACGATAGTCTCGAGTGGTGGGGCGCAACTCACTGGTTGAGGTCGAGGGCCGAGATACCAGAGGCTGAGGGGCGTCTGGTCATGGAGGTATGAGACTCCTTGACTATCGTCTCATGGCTAGGGTTGTGGTCTATGGGTTAAGGTATCTTGTGGCATAATGGGGAGGTATGATACTCTTGCTGTCGTTGTGAACACTAAGGCTTGGTTGTCATCGGGTGTGAAGGTATGACACTCCATCCTGAGCACTGTGTGTGGCGGACATTGTAAGGAGGTAGACCCTGTGGTAGCCAGTGTGGGTAGGACACGTGCCCCGTAGCTGGTAGCGTCCTAAGAGACAGGACAACCTTCCTAGGGAGGGGTTGGCTTTTGAGAGTTCTCGAGAGAAGGAGAATTGTGGGACGGTGAATGCTCCTACACAGGGTGGCCGTCACCGTGGCAGTGTAGAATGGTATGGTCGCTCCTCAGCAGACTGTGTGTAGCCAGAGTTAGGTTGCCTAACGCCGGGCTTCCTAAATCACTGTGTGTGGTTTTGGCCATTGACAGCCTTTGCTTGTGCCTTTGGGCTAGTGGAGCCTTGGTTGTAGTTTTGGCTGGTGTGGGCCTGTTTCATGTCGTTTTGAGAAAATAGTTTGCGAAATGAATTTAAAAAGAAAATTAATTATAGTTTTGTTTTCCGTAGTTTTTCTTAGGATGCGTACGTGGTGACTTTTGTCACTCATACGTTTTTCCTCGTTTTTTTGCTTTGCAGTTGCAGGCATGTAGAGGATTAGCGTAGTGTATATAATCTGGAGTCTCCTAGCCGCACACACAGGTTCTTGGTAGTTAGATATTTACTGTATGACATTAATTTTCCTGTACTTTAATTTGTTTTAAATTATTGTAGAAAATGGGGGGCGTGACAAAGCCCATATATTGCCAAGGAAGATGGATCGGTAACATTTAGAGACAATGCAAAAGGAAATATTGTTGGAATCGGCCATGTTGGTAATTCTGATAACCCTTCTATTGAAAATGTCTTACTTGTAGATGGATTAAAACACAATCTCCTAAATATTAGTCAATTGTGTGATAAAGGATATAAAGTTATCTTTGACAAAAAGGAATGTCTCATAATTGATTCTACTACTCGCAAAGTATTATTTGTTGGATGTAGGAAAAACAATGTATATAAAGTAAATGTATCCTATGAATCTAAGTTATGCCTTGCATCTACAAATGATGATAAATGGCTTTGGCATAGACACCTTGGTCATGCTAGCATGAGTCAAATATCCAAAATTTTTAAAAATGAAAGTGGTGTTGGTCTACCAAAATTAGATTTTCAAAAAGACAAACTATGTGATGCTTGCCAATTTGAAAAACAATCTAAAACCTAATTTAATGCCAAAGATTGTATTTCCACTACTAAACCACTTGAACTTATCCACATGGATTTATTTGGCCCTAGTAGGACATTAAGTTTTGATGGTAAAAGATATGCATTTGTATTAGTAGATGATTTTTTGAGATTCACTTAGGTTTTATTTTTATTAAACAAAAATGATGCATTTTATTAATTTCAAAAGTTTTGCAAGAAATTACAAAATGAAAAAAAATGAAAAAATTTAGAATTAGAAGTGATCATGGAGGGGATTTTGAAAATGGAAATTTTGAAATATTTTGTGAAGAAATGGTTTTATACATGATTTTTCGTTTCCTAGAGCTTCACAAAATGGAGTAGTTGAGAGGAAAAATAGAACTTTACAAGAAATGGCAAGGACCACACTTTGTGAAAATAATTTACCAAAGCACTTTTGGGCCGAAGCCGTAAACATTGCTTGTTACATTTTAAATCACATCTCTCTAAGACCTATTTTAAACAAAACTCCCTTTGAGTTGTGATTTGAAAAAGTTCCAAGAATTTATTATTTCATGGTTTTTGGTTGCAAGTGTTTCATTCTTAAAACTGAAGATAATTTGGATAAATTTGACTCTAAATCTGATGATGGTATTCATGTAAGATACTCTACAAGAAGCAAGACATATAGAATTTATAATAAAAGAACATTAACTATAGAAGAATCAATGCATGCATATTATGATGAAAATCCAATTAAAATAATTAATGTAGAAGAACATGAATTTAATTATAATAACACAAATATTTATCAAACAAATCAAACTACAGAAGAACCTAGAGAAAATCCTAAATCATGGCAATATATGGCTAGTCACCTCAAAGAAGTCGTCATTGGTGAGGTCACCAAGGGGATTATGACTAAATCTAAACTTGAAAATGAATGTGGCACTTATGCCTTTGTTCCATCTATAGAACCCAAAAATATAACTGAAGCTTGTGATGATGAATATTGGGTAAATGCAATACATGAAGAATTAAATCAATTTAAAATAAATAATGTATGGAATTTGGTTCCAAAACTTGAAAAACAACAAGTCATTGGAGAAAATTGGATTTTTAGAAACAAACTAGAAGAATCTGGGAATGTAGTTAGAAATATGCCTGGGCTAGTAGCTTAAGGTTATAATCAAGAGGAAGGCATCGATTTCAATGAAACCTGTGCTCCTGTAGCTAGATTAGAGTTAATTAGAATGTTATTAGCATATGCTAGTCATCTAGGGTTTAAATTCTTTCAAATTGATGTGAAAAGTGCATTTCTTAATGGAATTATTGAAGAAGAAGTATATGTCAAAGAACCCCTTGGTTTTGAAGATGAATTTTATCCTAATCATGTTTACAAATTAAACAAAGCACTATATGGACTAATGCAAGCACCTAAGGCATGATATGGAAGATTAAGGAAATTCTTACCAAATCAAGAGTTTTCAATTGGTGCTATTGACTCTACCTTGTTCATAAAGAAGTTAGATAATGACATTTTAATTATCCAAGTATATGTTGAAGATATCTTTTTTGGATTGACAAATGAAAATCTATGCAAAGATTTTTCAATGATGATGCAAAAAGAATTTGGAATGAGTATGATGGGAGAATTGACTTTCTTTCTTGGTTTACAGATAAAAGAAAATAAAGAAGGAATATTTATAAATCAAGAAAAACACACTAAGGAATTATTAAAGAATTTTGGTATGGATCGTAGCAAAATAGCGAAGACACCTATAAGCACCTTCACTAAGTTGGAAATGGATGAGAATAGTCAAAAAGTAGATCAAAATCTATATAGAAGAATGATATACTTAACAGCTAGTCGATCAGACATAATGTTTAGTTTATGCTATTCTGCATGATTTCAAGCTTCACCTATGGAATCACACCTAAAGGCTGTTAAAAGGAACCTAAGATATCTACAAGGATCAATTGATTATGAATTATATTATCTTAGAAACTCTAGCTTAGAACTACTAGGATATAGTGATGCCGATTATGCTGGATGTAGAACAAATAGAAAAGGCACTAGTGGCACTTGCCAATTTATATGTCACTCCTTAGTTTCATGGTTTAGTAAAAAACAAAATAGTGTTGCACTATCAACAACAGAGGCTGAATACATTGCAGATGGTTGTTGTTGTGCTCAAATTTTATGGATGAAACAAAATCTAAAAGACTATGGTATAACATTATCTACAACTCCAATTTTTTGTGATAATACAAGTGCAATTAATCTATCTAAAAATCCAGTTCACCACTCTAGAACTAAACACATAAAAGTAAGACATTATTTCTTAAGAGACCATGCTCTTAAAAATGATATTAAATTAGAATTTATACCAACTAATGAACAAATGGTAGACATTTTTACAAAACCTCTTGATGAACAACAATTTATTAAAATCAGAAGAGATTTAGGAATCTACAAGATATCAGAAATAGTACAATAATTTTCTCAAGATACTTATTTCAGCACAGCGAAAAATTTCGAACTGCTGAAATTTACTGAATGTGCTTTTGATCGGTATACCATTTATGTTCGGACTACCGATATTCTGTCAGTTCTATTAGTTGAACCCTAATTCGGTTTATCGATTTGTTTCGGTCTATCAAAATCCCTTTTCGCAAAAATGCTAGCTTACATTTTTGGACTACCGTTTCTCTCCTTGATCTACAATTTTTCCCTGAATTGGTCTAATGATTTTTTCCGGTCCACCAAATCCTCTCTTCCAAAAATAATCGCTTACTTCATCTGGTCTACATTTTTTGCCTCTAATCGATCGTTTTCTCCTATTTCAGTTTACCAATCTTTACCGGTCTACCAAAAACTCCTATTCAAAAATTATAAATTTATTTTTTGGACTACCGTTTTGTCCTTAAATCTACCATTTTCTCCTGATTCAGTCTATCGATCTTTTCTAGAATACCGTTTTGTGCCATTTTCGTGACAAAACAGTCTACTAATAATTTTCAGAATGCTGTTTTCATCGATCTATTTATACCAAACTTGGGGTTTCGATTCACGTTTCACCTCTCGACTGCCCAAACGACCCTCCTCTTCTCTTCCAACCTTGGTTCTAGACTTTCGATCATCAAGAGAATCTTGCCCCCTCCTTCCTCCTACACTCGTGCTCACATGGTGCCAAAAAAAATCTACACTACCGACCCCAAATGGAAGGCAACGAAGGAAGCCAACTCCTCATTTGATGAAGCTCTAGATTAGCATTTCAACTTCATCAATGACGAAGCTCAACGTGCTCATCATGAGCACTTTACAAATCAAGAAGTTCTCATCGGAAGAAAGGTGATTTTCTCTGAACTTGGGAAAATAGAACACCTCTTTTCTTTCCAAAGCCTTGTTCCTTTCCTTGCATCCATTAGTGACAATAGATATTAACCACACTTAGTTTCCATGTTTTATGCAAATCTCACCATGAGGCATGACACATACACCTCCTTTCTTCTTGGCCATGACATTACATTTGATGAACAATTAATTGGTCAACTTTTTAAAAACCCTTTCTATGGCATCGACATCACCACCTCCATATATGAATTAGGTTGGTCTTATGCCAATATCAATAAAACCATTTCCACAAACAAGAGATCAACATTTAAACCCAACAAAATCAATTAGTTAACAAAAGAAGCTAGGATCGTTGCCTATATTGTGGCTGCAAACATTGTCCAAAAGAGGGGCTATAATGACGATCTTAGTGAATTGACTTGCAAAGCCGTCTATGCAATAACCAAAAAGATTAAGGTAAATTGGGCTAGAGTATTCACTCATTTCATTACCCATGTAATAACAGAACTCTTCTATGGACCACCACTCACCTACCTATTCCAACATTGTGACATTCCACTAGACAATCAACCCTTCCTAGTAGTCAAAACCAATCCCTTAGGAACTATGGGCATTGCCAAAATGGAACAAGCTCTAGACAAGTCCAAAGCCTCAAACGGTGTTCAGCCTGCCTCTTCTCACATTCCTACTCCTGATACCTTAGATGAAGAAGAAGAAGGGATTAAAGAACACATCTCCTCATCTTCTCATCTCTTCAAGAGCACATAAATTGATGGTTTGATAAAATCGAGGAAGCACACCAGTCATCATGCAACAAAATTCAGCAACTTCAATATGATGTTGACTCGCATTCCTCCTAGCTCGATTATCGTGGCATTGAATCTTACAACCATTGGGAGCAAGTCAATGAAAAATTAGAAGAATATCATTAGGAGCTCATAAAATTTCAACATCCTTTGCCTCCATTAGATGATTGATCTACTCTCATTTTCTGTTTTTGATTATGTATGAACCGATTATAGATTATAAGCTATGAACAATTATCAATTCGGATGTATGCAATGAAATTTTGTTTGAACTAGTTCATTGTGACTACACTTTATAATTGATTTCCAATTACTTGCTTATGAAATGAAATCTTACAACATATAACATGCTCTCACATATGGTTTTGTGTATTTTTGCTTAGGACAAAAAAAGGGAGACAAATATTAGCATACAAGTATTAACATACATTAAAAAGGGTTACTATTGATAGGGGGGAGAAATTGAAAAAGGTTACTATTGATAAGGGGAGAAATAAATTAAGAAGGGGTTACTATTAATAGGGGGAGAAATTGAAAAAGGTTACTATTGATAGGGGGAGAAGAACAGAAAAACATTTACGGGAAAAATGATATTGTCTACTTATTTTGATGATAACTATATGGACTTTATAAACATTTTCAATCATTTAAGAATTCTCTCAAGGATAGACATGAAGAAACAAGACAAGGCATACAAGACAAGCCATATGAGACACACAAGGCTTACTCTAGAGAAAAGAACTAAAAGATATGAAGAGAGGCGAAAGAACTCAAGTGGAAAAATTGTCATTTTCATTGTATTACATGAATTGATGTAATTCTTTATCTTTTCCTATTGTAATTTCTAGGAATGTAATAATTTCCCATCATAAGTCATCATCCTAGAAAAATAGGAATACTCGATAGAATACCCTTAAAAACAATGAAAGGAAAAATATTGAATTGAGTCCTAAAACAGCATACAGAATTCCTTTAACATACAGAAAATGTAAATAAATATAAAATTAGGGTTAACGACTAACTGTATCTGAACGGGCTGTGCTAAAACAGTTTTCAGTCAACCACATTTATCCAGCTTACCAAATTGTTCGACTGTTGTAGATTTCGGTCGACCGAATAATTTCGGCGTAGCGAATCTTCTGTCAGTTGGCAAATGATTTTCTAGTCATTAGACACAATTAGATCTAAGCTTAACACTATAAAGCTTGGTCTAATGACACCTTAGACCTTAGACCGCACACAAAAGCATTCACAGCTATCAAACTACTAGTGTTGCAAATCTTGAGCTAAAATCCCATCCTTTGCATCCTACCTAGTCATCTTAAGCTTCCTTTCTCATTGCATCAAGCATGGCAAGTGTTGGGAGATAATAAGAGTATTGTAAGAGCTACAGTTGTAAACAAGTTGAGTTGAGTTCTTTTCCGGGTGGGAGAAGAACTTGCCAATTGTACAAGTAAGGTAACTGTCACTTGTAAACTTTTGATATTAAGTAAAAGGGGAAATCTCAATTAGGGAACTTAAGGAGTGGACATGGCCGAGGTTGGCTGAACCACTATAAATCTCTATGCACTTTCTATTGTTGTTTATCATAATTGTGATATTGCATCTTCCTCTTATTATAATTTGCTTGAAGAAAATTAAAATTGGACTACAACTTAAAATTTCTCTATTCACCCCCTCTAGAGAAGCCTAAGTATCCTACAGACATGACCCAATGAAGTACTTGTTCCAAAAGCCTACATTAATGGGATGATGTGTGAAATGGCAAGTGATGCTATGCCAGTATGACATTACATTTCTGACATAGAAATCAATGAAAGGGCAAGTTGTAGCGGACCACCTAGCCGACTTACCACTATCAGAATACGAGCCTTTGCAGACGCAGTTCCCAAATGAAGACGCCCTATTCACCATTGAGATATAGATTCTGAGGAGCCAGAAGATAGGTCCCAGTGGCATCTATACTTCGATGGATAGTTAACAAGAGGGGTAGAGGAATCGACGCGATATTGTCGACACCACAGGGACAGACGACCCCCTTCTCTAGAAAGCTCACTTTTGAGTGCATCAACAATGAAGCCAAGTACAAGGCATGCATCATGGGACTGTAACTCGCATTAGAACATGGCACACAAAAGCTACAAATGCATGGGGATGCCATGTTAGTCATATCCCAGATCAACGGTGACTGAAAAACCAAAGATCCAAAGCTCGTGCCATATCACGAGTACCTCCTATAGCTCGTCAAAGAGTTTGAAGAAGTCCACTTTTCCTTCATGAGTAGAGCCAAAAATTCCTACGTAGATGCATTAGCAACCCTTGCCTTCTGGCTCTCAATAACTGAAGAGTGCACAGTCGATGTATCTATCGCCTAAGCTAGGTAGCCCGTCCATTAAATGAGCATAAAGGAAGCAGACCTATCAGTAAAGCTTCTCTGGTATCATGACATTAAAACCTTCCTAGAATCTGGCGATCTCCCAACCGGCACATCGGTAGCTGATAAGAAGACCATGGCACGCTTGGCATTAAGATACGTGTTGGGTGGAGGGCATCTGTGCAAAAGATCATATTACCAGATGCTTTTGTGATGTCATGACAAGAAGGAGGTTGATACCTTGATGCTTCAAATCCACGTTGGGACATGTAGCCCTCACATGAATGGAATATTGTTAGACAAGACAATCATGTTACAGGGCTAATTTTGGTCGACCATGGAAGCCGATTGTTGTCGATTAGTGCGCAAGTGCCACAACTACCAGATTCATGGGAACTACATACATGCTCCCCCTTAGCAACTGCACAACTTGTCTTCACTGTGGCCTTTCTCTATTTGGGGAATAGACGTCATCGGAGCCATCCATATGGAGTCATCCATTGGCCACAGCTACATCCTAGTGGCCATAGATTACTTTATCAAATGGGTGGAAGCAGCCTCTTACAAGACCGTCACAGCTGTAGCCACAAAAAAGTTTATCAAGAACAACATCATAGACTGGTATGGGGTGCCACACTCCATTATCTTAGACAATGGTAAGAATTTCAGAGCCTAGAGGTTGGACGATTATCTACAGAGCCTTAAGATCAAACATCACAGATCCTTCCCATACCACCCATAGATGAACGATGCTGTGGTGTCAGCAAACAAGAACCTGATCAAGTTCTTGAGGAAGAGCACTGAGACGCATAAGGATTGGCATGAAAATCTTCCCTATGCACTATGGGCCTACAGAACTTTGGTCTGGACATCAACAGGAGTGACACCTTACTCATTGGTGTATGGCATGGAAGCGGTCGTACTAGTTGAAGTAGAGGTCTAATCACTCAAAATCTTGAGATTGGTTAAACTAGAAGAAGTAGAATTGGTTGAGGACAGATGCATCCAGCTGAATTTGATTGACGAGTGTAGACTACAAGCCATGCACAATGCCCGCTACTACCAAGGGAGAATGGCAAGATCATATCAGAAAAGTGTCCGACCAAGGAGCTTCACACCAGGCGATTTGGTTCTGTGGGCCATACATCTCCATGACAGTTGAGGCAAATTCCAACCTAACTGGCATGGTCCCTATATCATCAAGCAAGTCTATCCAGGAGACACAGTAATCCTCGAGGACATGGATAACATCGAGTTATCTGAGCTAGTCAACACATTTTATCTTAAGAAATACTACCAATGAGTGGGAGGCGTGTATCCTCACCATGCAAAGCATCCTTTCGCACATAATGCATCATCCATCACTCCATCATGCATACATATTTCTAAAATAGAAAGGCAATCCAAGTGCATCTAATTCATAGCATTTGCTCTTTTGCTTTCGCACACAACTATAACTTAAGCACATCAATAACTACATGCATCTATGCATAAACACATCTGTAGACACCCCCATATGCTTGCAATTGGACAAAACCCTAACAAGACTCTAAAAATCCTAAAAACAGTAGAAAAAACCAAACAAAACCATAAAACCCCTAAAAACCCTAAAAACTCTAAAAACCCTAATTAAACCCTAAAACCTAGGTCAAACCCTAAGTCAAACCATAAACCATAAGTCAAACCCTAATGTCAAACCCTAACAACCAAACTAACTTCCACTCCCTCATAACTACTTTAACAAACTCATGTAACAAACTAAACTCTCTAACTAACTCCCACTCCAACATAACAACCTCTAACCACCTATAACAACCTCTAACTACTTAAACAAACTCTAACAACTTCCCACTTAATCTAACAAACTCTAACAACTTCCCACTTAATCTAACAAACTCTAAACAACTTCCCACTTAATCTAACAAATTGTAACAACATCCCACTTAATTTAACAGCCTCTAACTAATCACAACAACCCATAAACACCATGGCAAGCCTATAAATAACCCCCATTTGCAAGTGAGAAGGGGTTGTTGGAAAATTTGAGAGGAGAGCCCTCAAAGCTTTTTCCTCCCAACCAGAGCAACTAGAGTGATCCAGGAGCAAGGAGGAAGCTCGTGGAGGAGAAAATATGAGATTTCAACCATCTCTGGCAAGCTCTCGCAGCCTCCGGCGAGCTTCAATGGCCAAGCTCACTACCAACTTAGGTAGGTGCCTCTCTAACCTCAATTTCCTCAGCATCGCCTCTCTGGCCTTTCTTCTTTCGTCCTTAGTGATTCCAGTAGAGCTAGAGGCTTTCTCTGGTCGGAATCAAGTTTCCAAGTGTCGCCGGGGCTATTTTCCAGTGACCTAGGAGGGGGCACAAGTCCAGAGCTCGATTCGTACCCCACAGTGCATGATCTTCCTCCCACGAACCTCCTCTTGCTTCTCCGTCTCTCCACACATCATTTCGTGCCCTTAGCAAGACCCTAGTGGAAGCTCGCCAGAATCGGGCTCCGTCACCATTGTTGGGGAAGACGACTAGTAATAGAGCTCGATCAGGTGTCTCCCGCTCCGCCACGCCACTCCAAGCATCCAGGAATGTTCCATGGCATGCCTCCAACGCTCTGGAGCAATCAGAATCACGTTTCATGCACTGCATCACCTCCACAGTCAAGCTCGTCGGAGTTGGATCGCGTCGAGGACAGGCTGGACTAGAGGATGAGAGGAGTGACCCATTCTTGCTGTTGGATGAGGGGAAATCATCCCCGTCTCTCTCCCAAGATTCCTGGAGCCCTGAGCGTCGCGCTGTGGCCCTCTGAAGCCTCTTTTTTCTTCGACGCCGTCACCAGAGCTGCCATGATGGTGAGGGAGACGGGCAGCTAGTTCCAGCCATCAAACCTTCGATCCAAATCGTTGGATCTCTTCCCCTCCTTCTCTTCTTGCTCTTAGTGGATCTTGATGCTCGATCAGGCATCGGGATGCCCCCGAAGGGTATCCCCGGCGGTCGTCAACTGTGAAGTTTTCTCGCCGGTGGCCGTCGGTTTTTTTCTTTTAATAAAATTAAGAAATAAGTTTTCTTTGAATAAACTTCTGATACTTTTGTTTTCATATAGTTAGGTCCTTATTTTCTTACACATAGGTCCTTTTCCTTACTTCTAGGTCCCTGCATACTTTTTTTTTAATCAGTTAAATAATGTTTGTCTTTAAATATTGCAGAGGAACCCTTGTAAATTCTTTAAAAATGTTTTCCAGTCTTAAAAGTTAGACTAAAACCCCCTAATTTACTTTTCTTACAATTTAAATCTAGCATTTTTGCATTTAAAACACTAAGCATTGTTAAAATTGTTTTGTATGCATGTTTCCCTGTCAAAATTGCAAATAAAACCCTGAGAATTCAAATATTAGCTCAAATGTGACTTGAATTGCATTTTAGCCCCTGAATTTTACTGATTTCTCACTGAATGCATGTTTTCTAGGATAAATTTGCATGTCAAACCCTGAAAATTTCTATTTTCAAACATGGACTCCTTTTCTTGCATATTTAACCATGAATTTCTTCAAAATTGCATTAAATACATGTTTTAATGGTAAAATTGCATATTGACCCCGAGGAACCATTAATTTGACCACAAATGCACAGATTTGCACAGTGGACTCCTGATTTCGTCAAAATTACATAAAATGTGTTTTCCAATATAATTTTTGATGATTTTGCTTCAGAATTTCATTTTTCATTTAGAATTTGGGAATTTTGCACAAAAGACCTTGGAATTTACATTTTTACACTCTTACATGCATTTTGCACATTTTGTTGCACTTTTTCATGCATATTTTTTCATGTTTCCTTCTTTACATCGTGCACGCATTTCTAACTTAGTTCAAGCTTGGTTTTCTCATCATTTCCCGAATTTCTTCCATTTTTTGCGTTTTTGATTTGATTTGGCTTTCCATCACCCGAAGGCGTACATTAACAGGATTAACATTACCGACATTGTCCCGAATGAGGATTATTTTCTCCAATTTGATTGTCTTGGATTTCATCGAGTTTCTGCTGATTTACGTGACGCTTTCTGAGAGTTTCTCGATTTTTGCGATTTTTTTCATCGTACACGGGCATACAGTACAGTGGCATTCTCAATGCCTAAATTTGTCCCACAGATTGTCTTTTTTCCTTTTATTCATTTCTTCTCTTTGATTTCGCATGTTTTCCTAGTTATCTTTATGTTGTGCACTCAAAATAGACAAGTATACACACAATAGACCATTGGCAAGTAGGAAACCTAGAAAGACCGAGTTCCTCAAGTGCATGGAAGTGCCTAACCCCTTCCCCATGCATAACAAGAATCCGTACCCTTTCTCTAGTTGCATTGATTTGTACATTTCATCCATTAGGCATAGAGCATGCATATGTTTTCTTCGTCATGGTTTCTTTTGGATTTTTTCCTTTTTGTTTGGTTTTCTCGTCTTTCCATTAAAACACCAGGTGGCAAATCCTTTCGTTATCCTTTCCTATCTTTCCTTGGTGTTTCCGAGTCTAGTCTTCTTCTCTGGATTCACCATCTTCGTCGTGACCGTATCGGGACTCCTCGTGTGCTTCCACACACCATAAGGAGAGCTGTATAGGGTTCCACCAGCATGGTCACAGGAACTGGCGACTCCACTGGGGATAACAAGATTCTGGCTTTTGATTCGGTTTTCTTGCATGTCTCTGGTCTATATACTTTGTGCTTGTTTGCTTGTACATATTTAATTGAAAATGCTTTTTTGTTCCTTTCTACATCATTGTCATGCCACCGCACATGCACATGACCAAATTCATGCTTTTTATTGAGATACTTGCATTTATTCACTTACTTGTGAGCACTACAATAGCACATGCCATGTTCATGCGTTTTGCTTGTTGATTGACTTTTAAGATGCCATGATTGTATGTTTTCTTCCCTTTATTTGCCTTGATTAGGAGTGTAGAGACTGGTTAGAAAAAAACACACAAACTCAAGCAAACAAATAATAAGGCATAACTAGAGACAAATGTTCATGATTATCCATGGTTTAATAAAATGCAAGTAAAAGACACAAAAGCATATTGCATGAATGATCATTTTAGAAAGCATGCATCTTCTCCTTTGAGTCCACCCATAGTTTGCGAAGGACAATCCTAGTAGCCCGTTCTATAACTTTGGCATAGGGCATGTTACTAGTTTGTCCTCCTTTATCTGGGGTCGTATCGGTGCTAGTAGAGGGTATACCTCCATGCTACTGCAGGAGACGAGGCCACCAACGCACCCCCCGTTCACTGTCTGTGCTCCAGCAAGGATTTAGAATGGGAACCTTACTTTTCTAACCAGAGCCAACATAAAACCCATGAGTGCGTCCCGTGTGGTTAACCCCATAAGCGACATGCATGGTGAGAGAGTGCACTTTAGGACATTCGTCTGCATTGTGTGTCATGGCATGCCACTTTAATAACTCGCATTTATCAGCTTGTCATTGTTCAGGTTCTGATACCGGTTTCTCTTGCCTGTTTTCTCAAGTAGCTTGTTGCGAGGTCCTCAGCTAGGGGCTCAGGTGTTTGCATTGTAGGCGGCCTCCCATGGTTGTTTTCTCTTGCCTTTTCCGAACTACTCATCACTTTTTGACTATAGTTTGTCTAAGAGCTCGTGCGTTTGTCTTTGTCGTAGCTCCATTCATATTCGCTCGCAGTCAGCCATGGCCCAACTGAATAGCGAGCCCCCTATTGTTGTTTTAGAGGAAATCCCGGATTGAGTTCTGCCATCTTTCACTTCTTCTAATTTCCCTTCCCTCCATACATTCCGTTTCAGAGTTAAAGGAGACTTTGAACCCACTTTGCGGCATTCGCAAGCACTCCTCGCTTAGGAGCCTGTTGTCAAATCCATTGTGATGAATTCTACACAGGTTCTGGAAGTTCCAGATGCACCTCTTTCCTCGGGCATTCCTGTTCCAGGAATTCAATTGGTTGCGGCTATTTCTGCCATAGGGTCCGTACCTTTCCCGCTCTTGCCTTGTGACCCATCCATCGGTGAGTCTTCTGCCATGCAACCACAACATCTGATGGCTCTCACAAGGAGGCTGCAGTGCATAGCTCTTTATCCTGGTCCTACTTCTACTCCTTTTCGCTTGACCCCTGAGGTTTCGATGCAGAACACAGTAGCGTTGCAGGCTTACCCCACTACACTATCGCGCTTACTGTCACCTCAGCTCTTCACTGCTTCGGCGATGAGGGCGTCATCTTTACCTCCTGCACCTTCATTGCACTATGCACAGCATTTGACTCTATCACCTGGTGACTAGTCGTTTGGATTGGCTGGAGAGCAGTATGCCTCGAGCTCATTGCCCAGAATCGTATTGGCACAACAACTGTTGCTCCCTCACTCTACATCTTGCACGACACGACATGCAATCCATTCATTCCCTTTGCATCAAATTTAGGTTCATCCACGCATGACATCTTTACACTCAGCACCTACACATGGGTATGCTGCCTCATGGCTTGACACCAAGAGGTGTTAGGGTGGATCCGGAGTAACACACACACCCAACCCATACGGCATACGTGGAACTCGCTTCTGGAGGACCGCACATTTTTCCACTTCTCTTATTTATAACTTTTTCCTTAAATATAGTTTTCACTAAAAAAACATGTTTGTATTGTAAAATGATCTTTGATTTCATAATTTGGTCACATTTGCGCTTTATGTGTGAATTTTGTACATTAGACCCTAACTTCTCAAGAAATTACCAAGATGCAATTTTCACACATCTCACACCATAGTGCTACATTTCTCATTTAATCCATCACCTGCATACTAGGATAGAAGTTACTGAATATATTTTAATCAAGATTTCCCCTTTTATCGTGAATTTTGCATTTTAGTCCTTGATTTTTCTCTTTAACATGTTTACATCATTTTCTCGTATTTAAAACCTTGTTTCCATCAAGTTTTCTTGTAAATAACATTTTCCCGACATATTGCATACATATTTCATATATTAGACCATGCTTCATGCACATGCATATTTTTATCATACTTAGTCATGTGAAATTACCAAATGGCCCTTATGCCATCAATTCATACACATATATGTTAGTTTTTGCATTAAGTCATGCATAATCTCTACATAAATCATTCCTCAACATTTTATATACATTTAGGTATATTTTGATATATTTTACATAGTTTTTCATCGCATTTGCACATCATCCCATCCTTTTTGAGTAGGCCTGCGGTCAATGTGTTTTTCCATGGATTTTTCTCCAACCCGTTTTTGGATTCCTTCGTTTGATATTTGATTTGATTCCCTTTATCCCACATTTTTGGATTTTTCGAATTGATCTAGATTTCATTGCCTAAAGGCATACATTAACCGACCTAAACGCCCATATTGGCCCAATTGCAGATTATTTTTCCTTTTTTGATTTTTATGGCATTTTACTCGATTTTGATGACTCGTGTTGACCTCAATTTTGAAGCTTTTGTTATCAGTTTGGTTTCCTAGACCATTCCCTTCAAAAACATCGTCATTTCATGTGATTTTCTTCATATATCACCAGTTGGTTGTTTAACTTGAACTTCTTTGCAATTTTTCCCTTTTGATTTCCGTGATGTTTTCTACGATTCTGATGATTTGGGTTGATCACATTTTTAATGCTCTTGATGTTGGCATGCTTGCTTGGGCCATTCTTTCTAAAAACATCATCATTTCATGTGATTTTCTTTGTCTTGTCGTGTTTCGTTATTCCATCATTTCGTGTGGATTTCTTTGTAGTTTTTGCTTACCAACTTGCACATCCATCTAGTCTTGACTTGGCATTGATATTAGCATGCTTAGAGCACAATCTAGGCTTAGAAATCATTCGTTCAACCTCTAGCAAGCGTATCGGACTAAAAAGACCGAGTTTCTTGGACGTACAAGGGTGCTTAATACCTTCCCCAAGCGTAACAGGAATCCTTACCCATTCTCTGATTTGTAGACATTTGGCCTTTTCATTTACATCTCATGCATTAATCCCTTTTGTGGTTTGTTTGTGGTTTTCCTTGTCGTTCCCTTAAAAGACTAGGTGGCAACTCCGAATTTTTTCATTTTATCCTATCTTGCGCCTTCGCCATCCTAGCATGGCTGTGGCCTCCTCCCTTTGGTGTGACTTTGTGCTAGATTCCCCGACAGACTTGGTCACATATTATGAATGCATGTTTTATATGAAAATAATGAAATAAATTGGAAAAAGTACTCCCCTCACCCTTGGTGCCTTAACATGGGGATTGAAGGAAGTGGAGGCCTATTTACGGAGCTTTGGGAAAGTGCTTTGGCTTTGAAAGGAGGCTGGATATCTAGGATCTAAGCTTTGACAGGAGGATTGGGCATAGAAGAGGGGTTGAAGCTCTCTCTCTTTCTCATATTTCTCTCCTTTCTAGGGCGTGATGGTGGCTCCTTGGGATTTTAATGTACCCATCCTTCGGTGGATGACTTAGGGAGTCTATTTATAGAGTTCGAGGGATGGTGATCTCGTCAAAAACGAGATATAGATCAAGGGCTAGGATCAAATTTGAAAATATGGCAAAAAAATCCATTTTAGATCTACTCGCCTATTAGATAGGTGACAGAATTACTTAGTCACCGCTGATATAGGCGACGAGATGATCGACCTTGGATTCCACACACGTGGTGAATCGGCAATTAGCTGGTACTAAATCTGCCATGTAAGTTAGCCTCTTGTGCTTGTGGCATCGAACAACTTAAATGGATTTTTTTACAAAATTAATATCACATAGTATCAAATTATGAATCCATTAGCAAAGTGAACACATTCAACGTATAAAAAACATACTTGTAATTAAGAGATATTTAAAATATATATCCAAATCAACCTTAAAATGTTAAGTAGATTAAATTTGAAAATCAACTCTTCAATAATTATGAGAAAATATCAATTAAAATCAAGGACAAATCTAATTTAGTTTAGATTTGTAATTATCATGATTTTGGATAATATCTTTATTTTTTAGCATTATCTTGAATTAAATATTAGCTATAACATTAAAATGTGATAACTTATCATAGAAAGATTATTTTTGGCAAATAAAGATAAGTGATCTTCATTATCAAGTCATCCAAATTTCTAGAATTTTCTAGAATTATTTGGCATTTATAATGATTTATATGATAAACACATATTATTTAAATGTTAGAAATTCATAGAAATTATAATAATTATGGAAAAAATCATGATAATGTTTATAAATATCTCATATGTTATATTAAGGCTGAGGATGACAAATTACATGAGAGAGAAAGCCTAGGATTTTAGTCGCTTATTAAAGTGGTGCCTTACATTCTAGTCACCTTTTTATAAGGTGACTATATATGTCGCCTATTATAGAGGCGACTAGTCGTGTCGCCTGGCAGACAAGCAACATCCTAATCTTTTACAGATTACTCTCCTGTGTTTTATCTTATTCCATTGAGATACAATAAAAGTCCAGAAAAGCAATGAAATTCCATGGGAAAATCAAGGAAAGGGTTAGAAATCCTTAGCCACATGATCTAGGATGCCTCAAGGGTTTCTATCCTAAGTGAACTCTGGGAAATGCGAAGATATCTACAATACTAGTCCATATCAGCATACTCATCATTGATTGGTCAATCTCAGGTGGTCTCATATTGTATATGAGGAGGTCCTTGGTCGATGTAGGCCATGACACCTTCAGTTAGCATTTCATGGATGTACCGGTTGTCCCAAGTGCGTCATCATGGTCATTGTATTCATCATAGACCGATTCACCCATTGTATTCTCCTAGAATTCATTTAACACCATTGTCAATGTGCCTAGCTCCTCCTCATCCTCGAGGCCTATTTGTGCGAGTCCAGTAGTTGCTAGCTTAGGGATTATTGACTTGTCTTCCTCGACCTCCATGTGGATAGTTGAATAGCTAGGCAATGGATCTCCACTCCTTTCTAGCATTCTGAAAGCGTGGTTGAGTGGCGTCGGGAGTGGTTCATGGTCTTGTCCTTCAACTTTGTGGTAGCTCTAAGGCATGGTTACAACATGGTAGTCCTCTTGCCTTTGTTGTTTCCCCTGTTGGGCGTAGACTTGGTTGGTTGCTATTGAATTGGTTGTCGAAGTGGTTGATAATGGCATTGCCCCTAATGCAGTTATGGCTGGTGGTGCACTAGCTGCCCCTGATATGGCACTGGCTTTACTAACTATTCCTGGCGTTGGACTAGCAATGCCTAGTGTCCTTGATGAATGGAGACCTGGGCCATGTCACTTGTAATCCCTTCGTATGTGAAGCCTGTGTCTTCTTTTAGCACTTTTCTTCATACTCTAGGAAATGTAAGTCCTTTCTGTTGTGTAGGACTCTTGTGGCTTTGTCGTACAGTTGGGAGTATGTTTGGAAGTCACCTATCAGGCCTACCTTGAGTGCTCTGATGGTGTTTCAGGTGATAACATCAACCACATGTTCTTCAATGATATGACATTTTGATTGGGTTGCCATATCCCTCCATCAATTGGCATAGGTTGTGAAGTCTTCGTCTGGCCTCATTTTCACAGCAAGGAGGTTCGTAATGGTGGGCTTGTGCTAGATACAATGGATGTATTACTGTAGGAACTTTTCCAACGCAAGTTTGAAGTCACTGAGTTCATGTGTTGAGCAACCACAATGCTTCTCCTTTGAAGCTCTTGAAGAGGAGGTAAACTGTTAGCCCATTATTATGTTGATATGGTAGGGCATCCATAGTGAAGTTGGCAAGATGGCTATGTGGATTGCCTGTCCCATCATACTTGGGTGTCTTGCGCAGCTAAAATCCTAGCGGTAAGATGAAAGAAGGGAACCTAGACATGTCAAAACTGACCGGTGCCTTGGATGTAACCCTTGCTTCTGCTAGTGCTTTTGATATCATCCTTTTAACATCTAACCCTTAAGTGATTGACTACTCCTAGCCCTCGTACCCTTGCAATTGTGGGAACTACTGTCGTAGAGGAGTACTGTGCTAAGGAGGATAGGAGGGTTTAGCTAGTGTATAGGATGGGGTTACCCTTAGGTGATGCTGTGAGTGATGGCTCAGTGGGGTCTACACAGTTTGCTGGGAAGAAGTAGGATATGGAGCGGGAGATTGTGTAATTTCGCAATGGATAGGGAAATTAACTGTTGCGCTCTATGGCACGGTATGTGTATTTCCCATGTAAGGTGTGGCTAATGGGCCTTAGTGATATGGGAAGGAAAGTCCATGGTTATTTGGAATCTATGGACTATAGTGGTTAGGATAGGCCATGGATTGATGAGTTTTGTTGGAGGTTCATATAGGGAATATATGTGAATTGATCGATTGTAGAACACCCCATGGCTATGAATAGCTCATCTCTTCCCCTCCTCCTTTCTCAATGGACTGGGCTCTTTGTGGAGTTGACGTGTTGAATAGAAACCCAAGTTGACCCATGGTGCTACTAGCTTGACCCATAGAGATTGACAGGCCAGAGTAGTTCGAGTAGTGTGCCTCGGATGACATGGCCTTCTCTTGCTGCTCCTCTTCTCAAGGAGAGATTACAAACTCTAGGTTACACTAGTTTTAACCTATTACAAGCTTTCTAAGAGAAGGAAAATTACAACTTTAATGCAAATGAAATACAAGAGAATATTTACAAGTTGTTCGAAAATGGAAATGCCGACATAGGACATTGCTTGAAGATCCATGTAACCTATAAATGCATACAAGCACAAACCACCCTACAAACAAGGCAACTAGAGCATTGTATGCCTGACATCACCTATTTGTGTGGTGTCAGGACTCATTGCCGATAAGATAGGCGACGGACAGTGGCGCCAGTAAGACAAGCGACTCAATTGCCTATCTGTTTCAGTAGTCGAAATTTGTTCTGGATAGAACCCCCAAACCGTATTATCTAAGCATAATCGTTTTAGATCAGAATGCGAATTTTATTTGTTAAAGTAGTTAATTAATAGATTAATTACTCTGCAATCTCTCACTGTTGGGTTCCTATAGTAGTGGATTAAGGCTTTTTCTTTGGTGTTCAAGGGTTACACTCAATAGGCTTCCTAACTTGTAAGGTACCATTGTTGGACCTCTAATAGGCCTTACAAAGAGGGCCTAGGCTATGGGTTTGTCTCTCTATAGAGGGACCCACAACCGAGGATTCTATCCTTAGGGTCAATCCTAGTAAACCATAAAAGCAGTAAATAAATAAGAAACAATAAAGTATGAAGCATCTACCAAGGTTTTTTATTGACTTAGGGAGAAAGTAAGAGTCAATAATAACTCCTTAGAACACCATAAGTTATCAATCTAATAATAACAACCCAACAAGGCATGGGAGAGTGGCTTGTGCTGGCTCGATTCACCCCGATCAAATTATTCTTAATTAGAAAGATGCATTACTTAAGAAACTTCAATCAAGTAGTTTCCACCCTATTGGTGGATAGAAAACAAAACCGAAAGGTCGTTTAAAAATAAAAATAATAGTGAACAAGATATTATTTTATCTATTTCGCTACTATAGGCCTAGAAAAACAACACACAAAGGGAAAAAAAATGGAAAACCACAAGAAATACTATTTGTAATTCTCGTCACCTATTTTACATGCACTGTGATATGTTGCCGTCAAAAGGAGTAGCGAGATACAACACCAGATGGAGAGGCAGCGAGAACTATATGGAAACTATTTAATTTTAAAAATTCAATAAGAGTTTCGATTATCGTGAAAACCTAAATGCACGACTTCTAGACCTAAACCTTCACCTAATGTCTAGAAATAAAAGAAAATAAATAAAAAGGAAGGACAGAACTTACATTGCATGGGGGTTAGCTTAAACCAGTCCCACTATGATAGCTAATTTCTTGTGGATGGGAAAATGGGAGTGTTGTTGAATCATCGTCGTCTCCATTAACTTTGATGATCCTTTGTGATCGCCACGTGTCCTTCGCTATGCCGGCTGACATGATGCCTATGGGAGATGGGTTGATTAATTGATGCAGGTTCTAGGTTCACTAGATCGACGATAGGGTGTCTTCCAATGGCATCGTCGTGATCATGTAGAATTCTTCCCTTCAAAACAAATAAGAAAAAAAAAAGATAATAGATTAAACTAAGTGTAGTAAACAAATACCAAAAGATATTGAAAGAAAAGTATAAACATGCAACTAAATACTAACCTAGGGGTTGTCCACACATGCATATGCCATGGGAAATTATATGAATGCATGTTTTATATGAAAATAACGAAATAAAATGGAAGAAATACTCCCCTCACCCTTTGTGCCTTGTCATGGGGTTTGAAGGAAGTAGAGGCCGGTTTACGGTGCTATGGAGGTGCTCATTGGCTATAGAAACGGGTTGGATCTCTAGTGGATCTGAGCTTCTAAGAATTTGGACATGAAGGAGGGGCTGGAAGCTTTCTCTCCTCTTTAAGCATTCTAGGGTTTCAAGGTGACTCCTCAAGATTTTAATGTGCCTCTCCTTCAAACTCTTGATCTAAGGGTCAATTTATAGAATTTGGGGGCTAGGGATCTCGTCAAAGACAAGATATAGATCAAAGGCTAGGATGAAATGCTCTTAAAATGGTAGAAAATCGAGATATGATCTCATCGCCTATAGGACAAGCGACAGAATCATCTTATTGTCGCTTGGAGTGGTGACGAGCCTGGAGATTCTGTTTTTTGGTTGTATGTGGTGAATCAACAACCAAACGATGATGAAATCTGCCATGTAAGCTATTTGCCAATGCATGTGGCGTCGAGTTACTGAAAAGGCATTTTCTGGAAAATTCGGATCAAAAAATATCCTTTATAAATCTATTATCAAATATTGACCAAATCAATTCTAAATAATCACACTCGTAATTGAAGATATTTTAAATTAATTTTAAAATTCAAAATCCACTACATTTGTTAAGTAAATTGGATTTGAAAATCAAATCTTTAATAATTACAAGAAAACTCAATTAAAATCAATGATGCATTTGGTTTAAAATAGATTGGCATTATCATGAATTAAATATAAGTTATAACATTAAAATCTGATAAGTTATCATAAAATCTCATTTTTTGTAAAAATAAAGATAAGTGATCTTAATTATTAAGTCATCGAAATTTCAATAATTTTCTTGAATTATTTAGCATTTATAATGATTTATATGATAAGCACATATTATTTAAATGTTGGAAAATTATAGAAATTATAATAATTACGGGAAAAATCATGATAATATTTATAAATATCCCATATATGATATTGAGGCTTGGGATGACAAATTATTTAGAGAGAGTATGCTACGATTTGTGTCACCTAATGTTATGGCACTTAAGGAACTAGTTACCACATGAATTGGCGATGAGTCTTGTCGTCAGGTTGACAAGAAACATCCTTACCTTTTATAGATTACCCCTTGTCTTTTATCTTATTCCATAGAGATGCAATAAAACCTAGAAAAATTCAAAAATTCCATGGGAAAATATGGAAAAGTGTTAAAGATCCTTAGCCATGTGATATGGGATGCTTCAAGGGTTCCTATCTTAAGTGAACTCTGGGAAATGTGAAAATGGGATATCTACAACTGCGTACTTTAACCATGGGTAGCTAGCATAGAACACTAGTGTGGATCACTCACACGTTTTCCTTGGTTCAGTATAGACTGCTCAGTGGAGCCTTTTGTTTTGCTTGTTTTCTTCACATGACATTGTTTTTTTCTCGTATTTAGATCTTATTGATGCTTGATGCTATTTGTCCAATGCTCCATTGTGTATAAGTATAACAACTTGATTAGCTATCTACTTGTCACTCGATATCACATTGCATCATCTATCACTAACATGCATCGCTACATCAACATTACTATATTAGCATTGGCATTGCATGGTACAACTAGGTTGACACCAAAGAATGTCATTGTCTCTACATTCGACATTGACAACAACATCACCATTGCATAGTCTACATCAACATTGCAAACCTAGCATTATCGCATTAGACATTCGCATGCAAATGTTGATGTAAGAGATCTCTTTTGTATTTCGCTTCTAGTATGATGTGGAAACTCGAGATCTAATGTGAAGTTGAGATCGTGGGTTCATCAGCTCACCAAATCGATGGCTGGATGTTGTTCGATGCCTTCCTCATGCTATGTAAGATTCTTCCCTTCAAAACAAATAAGAACAATAAGAGAAAATGGATTAGATTAGGGGTAGTAAACAAATAATGAAATAATAACAAAATAAAAACTTAAACTTGCAACTAAATACTAATCGGGGGGTGGTTCCCCGCATGCAAATGCCATGGACTAATCTATGTCATGTAATGTATTTATGTAATAATAAAAATGCAAAAAAAAAAGGAAGATACTCCCTTCACCCTCGTATACTGTAGAGTGGATGAGGAAGTTGAGGCATGGACGGAGCTCTAGAGGTGCACATAGGCTTGGATAGAATGGATATCTATGGATCTAGGATGATTTCAATAGGGCTTTTCTAAGAATTGATCTCTCTAGACAACCTCTCACTAAAATTGGAAGGCCACCTAGAACTCAAGGTCTGGAGGTCTATTTATAGGCACAAGGATGTTAAATCTTGTAAAAAACAAGTTAAGAACATATCTAGATATTGAATCTACTCAAAAATTCAAAAAAATGGATATTTGGGGCTCGTTGTTGATGGAAACAACAACATATCTAGAAATGTCACCACAGGAGTCAGTGATACCCTAGAAAGTTTTATTTCCCAATGTGGAAGAAATAGACAAAAATCGTCTTTTACATACTAGTCGCTGCTCCCTATGGCAACGAGCTCTAAATATCTCCACATTTAAAATAAAAATCCAAATCTAATTCAATAAATATCTAGCAACTGTAAATGACTTGTCTTGACCTTTTCAAACTCTCGAAATCATTAGAATATTCTAGAAAATATTTGAATTCAAAATCAAAATCAAATTTGAAAGATAAAATCCCTAATAATTACGAGAATTATGTCAAATATATCTACGAAAAATTTCAGTCTCGTAATTAAATAAATATTTGGAAATTAAGCACATGTTAAATTTATCTTTTTAAATTATAAATAATTCTAACATTTAAAATGTGATAATTAATATCATATCTCGTTTTTGAAATTGATAAAAATATATGATATTAAAATCAACGTCATCCATTCCTCTAGAATATAAAGTACTTAGAAAATCCTAGAAATTAGAATAATCATGGGAAAAATCATGATAATATTTATAGATACCCCATATATTATATTAAAGTCCGGGATGACAAATTATCTAGAGAATGAATTCCAGGATTTTCGTCGCCTATTGTTGTGGCAACGAGCCTAATTGCCTACCTATGGCAATGAGAATAGTCGCCTGTACCTTTGGCAACGAGACTAGTCACCTGTACTTGTAGCAACGAGAGTAGTCACCTCTTCTGTTGGCAACATCCTAGTCTTTTTGCGTTCTGTTCCTATCTTTTATGTTAAATCCACAAAAGCTCCTTGAATGTCCAGAAAATACTAAGAAATCACATGAAATCTTAAAAACACCTTCTTTAAGCTCCAAGTACTCAATTTTTCCACCAACTTGAGTAAGATGAGAGCGTTAGCTCTACCACAGCTAGGGAATCATAGCAACTGTTCAAGGGTCTCAAACCTACCACTAGCTTGAGTGGGTTAGCTCTGCCACGGCTAACAACCTTGAACTAAGTAAAATAAAGAATCTTTTTAAAGAAACATGAATGTTTGGAAAATTGAGCAAAAGATCCCTAGCCTCGTGATCTAGGATGCCTCAAAGATTCCTCTCCTAGATGACTTTGGAAAATGCGAAAATGGGATATCTACAACATCCATCTTGGCCCATTTATTCCTGGCTCCCCATGATGTCGTCTCAAACCCATGGCCATCCATCTCGGCCGATCATCTTTCCCCATGGTGGATAGACTTGATGTCGTTGTGTGGAGCAGGATGCGATCATGCATCCATGTTTTCTGCCATGCATTGCATCATCCCCATCTTCCCTTACTTCTCCTCCATCAACCATGAACTATGACTGGATGCCTGAGGTTCCCTCCATGGCTATTGGATCCAAAAGACGTCGACACCGTACTAGCGGAGGTGGGGAAAGTGATGCATGCATCTTCATTCGAGTTTTATTTCACCTATGCATTCTCTTAAGTCTTCTCTAGCTTCCTAGATGTTTACTCAATCGATTTTAATGTTTTCAAGCCGTAATTCAAGTGATGAAGTTTGTTGTTTGAGACTAGAAAAAACTAGGACATGACTTTATAGCATACTGATCTAGTGTGATCATCCAACGTGATCATCTAGCATGCAAACCCATGTTCAAAACTTAGTCAATGTTATAGAGTGTTTGTTTGAGGTTTTACCGCTTTTACTGGGTTTTCTCACCTTCTGATTTGGTTCATCTTCATGTTTTATGCATCAATGCATGGCATCAAGCAACATGCCTTAGGGCATACATTATTTGTCATTCAAATGCCTACATTAGCCACACTTGTGAGTGAATATAGCCAAGGAAGACTGATTCGTCGGGTGTATGGGAGTGCTTAACACCTTTTCCATGCATAGCAAGAGTCCTTACCCTTTCATTGGCCTACAATGACTTATGTGTCGCATTCATTTGGCACAAATCATCATGTTTGCACACTTACATTGTTTTCATCGAATTTTCTTTATATTCAGTTTTCCTCATCTTTTGATTTTTAATAGACTAGGTCGTGACTCTATTTTCTTTATCCTTTGTTGTTTTGCTTTTGCTTTGATATTTTTTTAGTCAAGATCCTTCCTCAGATTCACCATTTCACCATGGCCTTATCAATTCATTCTTTGCACTGCGCATAACTCAGTCGCCGACGTGGTCATAGGAATTGGCTACTCCACTAGGGATGCTAGACTTTAGCTTTTGTTTTGACGTTTTTTGCTTGCTTTGGTTTTTTGATTGCTTGTCTTCTTGCTTCCCTTTCTTTTTTTGCTCTTATAAGCATTATTCATGCCTCAATTGCTTACTTGTTGCTTCTATATGCCTTTTATATGATGGATGCTCTCCTTTACACAATGCTACAACATGATTTGCTATTTATGTTTATTTTCCATTTTTTTTTTATGCAAGGTATCAGTTAGATAGAACATTGGCTATGAACTACAACACAATGCTAGGCAAACATTGGCTATGGATGCTCTCCTTTACACATATGCTATGTCACCACACTTGTTGTTTGACGTGTTGGATGTTTTCCCATTTTCACCATTATGTCAACACAACACTCGCACATGCCTTGTTCATGCCTTTTGTTTGGTGTATGTTGCTTGTGTGCTAAGATTGGATGTTTGTTTCCCTTTTTGCATTAACCATTGGCCTATTAGAGACATGTCTACTTCCCTCTCTAGTTAATCTAATATTTTGCAAGAAAAAAGAAGCCTAGGCAGAACTAGAGACATGAACACACTCTCTCCCCTTTCGTTTAATAAAAATGTAAGTAAAAGACACCAAGTATATCTACATGAATGATCATATAGGAGCATGCATTTTTCCATCTCTCAAGTCTAGCTACTCAATTTGAGAAGGGCAGTTCTGGTTCCACAATCTATGCCTTCGGTGTCGGATGTGTAGCCAGTCTGTTCGCCCTTGTCTAGTGTTGTGTCAGTGTTAGTAGAGGAAACACCGTGCTATTGCAGGAGTCTAGACCACTAATACACCATTGTTCACTACTTGAGCCTTGGCCAGGAATGGGACAGGAGCATGCTTTCTATCTTGAGTCAGAGACTTGCATACACATGAGAGAGTCTGGAGTAGATAGCCTACTAGGGCATACATAGTTGGTGACAAAGCGCATATTAGAAGTATTCATGCGCATGTGTGCCATTCATGCCACCATAATATCCATTGCATTGTATTGTTTTTTCTTCCATTGGGTTTTGATACTTATTTGTTGTCTTTGTATTCAAAAGTCAGTGTGCGAGTTCCTTAGCTAGAGCTCGAGTGTTCCTTTCGCTAACTCCCTTTTTGCAACCCTCTTTCTTGGTCATCTTTTCTCAAGTTATTCGTTGCTTTCAAGGATAGCTCATCGTAGGCTTGGTCCCCCTGTTTATTGCCATAGCCCTATTCATACATGCTTATGGTTTGCAATGGCCTAGCATGTTAGTGAGCCTCACCCTAATGCTATTCTGGAGGAGAACCTGGTTTTAGTCTCTCCTTCCTTCACCTTGACCTTAGGTGCTCCCTCCTCTCCTCATGCCGATCACTTCTAGGTGCATGGAGATTCCCTACCTTTTTCTCCTAGATGTTAACAAACCATGGTCTGTTTGGAGCTCGTCACCAAGTCTACCATGGTTACTGTCACCCAAGCTTCAGAGGAGTCAATGTCCTTCCCTCTTCAGGGCCTTTCCATCTTTGATACCTGACATGCTGTGGTAGTCTCTGCAATAGGTTCTTTGCCTTCTAGACAGTCTACATTCCAACTGCCTTTTTGCATCATTTCCGATCTCATTCTCATCCCTCAGTTTGCTGATGATGGGTCTCCAACCATGCAAGCACAACATCTATTTGCCCTTGCCTAGAAGCTACAGGGCATGGACCTTTCACATGATCCTACGTACCTACTATTGCTCCTAAAGTTCCACTACAACCTACTCCCATGTTCTAGGCTACCCACACTACACCTCTGCCTCTACCATTGCCATAGTTCTTCAATGCTCCGAGGATGGGGGTTTTGACTTTGCCTCTTGCACCATCACCTCACTTAGAACAGCATGTAACTCGGTTATCTAAAGGCCAACATAGTGGGTTGATAGGGGTGTAGCATCCTCAAAGCCTATTTCTTGGTGTCGTACTAGTGTAGCAATTGTTGCTCTAGCACTCTACACCTTATATCGCACAACATCTAGCATATCCTGTCACCACGACAAGTACTAGTGCATCAACAAGTTCCAATAGCATTCTTGCCACTACACTCTGCACCCAAGCACTGGTACACTAGCCCACACACCATGACACCAGGCGACATGATGGTGGATCAAGAGGAGCACTTAGGTGTGACCTATACGACGTATGTGGGATTTGCCCAAGCTGCACCTACCTCGACAATGGTGACCTCAAACACACTTCTCACAAGGATGAGTGATCTAGAAAGAGCAATACGACAAGTGTAGGGTAGACACTGCTTGCCCTACCAGTTCTAAGACCTCTATTATCTCCTAGAGGTGACACTCCCACCTATCTTCCATATCCCGAACTTTGAAAAGTATAATGGTAAAGGATGTCCCATTTCTCATCTCTAGGCATACTATAGAGACCTTGCTTTACTGCAAGTTGATGAGAGGCTATTTATTCATTTATCCTAGAAGAGTCTTATCGGCCCTGCATTCAAGTGGTTTACCTCATTGGACATAGCCTCCATTAAGACTTGGAATGACCTTAGTCAAGCATTCTTGGAATAGTACTCCTTTAATCTAGACATTATCTCAAAGCAGGAGGGTCTCACCGCTACTTGACAAAAGCCCCACGAACTGTTTGGGGAGTGCATCGATCGTTGGTGTGCCTTGGCTTCACATGGTAGATATAGACTATCTAATGAGGAGTCCATCAATATGATCATTTATGGAGCACAGCTAGCTACCTAAGCTTTATTAAGCATCCAGGCAATCACTAGCTTCGCATCCTTGATTCAAGTAGGCACCTGCATGGAGAGCTCACATTGTAGCGATAGTTTTCCCACGTCTACTGCATTTGCTAAGCAAGCCACTGCCTCCAGCAACAATGGCAGCGATAGCAACAACAACAACATCGTCTCTAGCACCAACCACTCCTTGTGGAGGGGGTCCTCCTAAATAGGCCAACGTGTATATTGGATCCCCTATCATGCCTGCCAATGTAGTAAGCCCACTAGCCAAGAATCAATTAATCTATGCATCAACACCTAGGACACGCACACCAAAGATCACCACCACCATTGAACTAGTGTACCACATCGCGTCGATTAGGCAAAGACAACATCATCGCACTGAGCGTGATTACACCTCACTAGTGGAGCCATTGAGCATTGTCTATCCCATGGTTGCATCACTTTTGAGGCTTCTTGATGTTTTCCCACTACCGAACCCACTTCCATGGTGGTATAATGTGAATCAATATTCGAGTTACCATCAATCTACGTGGCATTTGATGGATAATTGCCCCTCGTTGTAGGACACCATTTAGAATTTGATTGACTGAAAGGTCATTATCATCAACACACAAGTGGCAGAGTTAGCACTTGTACTAGCACTAGCATCAACACTAGCACACCCTAGCATAATTTTCCAGCCCTTGGCCATGCACGTGAGTTTGGGAGTAGTAGGGACGATGGGAGTCAGCTCTGTCTTTCTCTCTGGGTCTGCGACATCTAAAGTGGACCCCTCTGATTTGATCCATAACATTTTTGCACCCTTTCCTCTTTAGCCTTAGCACTTAGGTCTTGCTAGCTTAGAATCGGCAATCAACATGATTCAGCTGACCACAAAGTCAAGGCACGTCGCTGCATAGCCCACCGTGCAATCCTAGATTTCTACACCAGTTTATCTCCTCACTAAGCTTTAGATAGAACCCACTCAGTCAACTCCAGTCTTCTTCTATAGATTTGCAAGGAGCCTTGTTGGAGCTGACAACTCATACTCTTATGGTCATTAACTTCATCAGAGACACCAACCATGTGCCTTACAACTGCACCACAAAAATGTGTGTGGAGATCATATGATCGGGCAAGGTGTACAAGCCATCAGCCTCAATAGCAAAGCCTAGTCACCCAACACCAACCCCCCCTCTCAATTAGAAAGTCAACTTGCTAAGTCCTCTTTAGAAGAAACCTCAGAAAAGCCCACTTCTGCCTCCACCAAAAAAGACCAGCCATCAGCAGACATAACCGTCCAGCTCAAGAAAGTCAAAGCTGACATTTCTGATTGGGAACTTATTCATACCTTTGTTAAGCATAAAGAGGCATTCCTTAAAGGTTTTCAAGCTACCCAAATTTCATCCTCAATAGAGCCAGCTACCATGGAAAGCATGGTGGGCATGATCAAAGCACTACATGTCATCTCCTTCTCCAGTCAAGAGTTGCCATTAGTAGGGATCAACCATAACCAGTGCTTGCCCATCACTATGCAATATCAGAGTTTTTTCTTTTCCCTTACGCTAGATGGTAACCGAGCAGGCTTAAACGTTTGCCCCTTGTGCACTGTAAGTAAGATCAAATTCAAAGTCGAAGACGTAACACTAGTAGTTACGGGGAAGACAACCTTTGATGACATGCACCATGATGCTCTAGGGATCTTACTTATTCCCCTTGTTGTCAGTCAAGCTGAGATTGACGTAGGGTTCTTCGTCATCAATCTTGAGCATTCCTTTAATCTTCAGCTTGGGCACCCATGGTTGCACAAGAATTAGGTCATCCCCTCAACCCTCCACCATGTCATTAAGTTCTGTTTGGACGATAACATCGTTGTCATCATGATGGAAAATTTTGATAATTAGAAGGTAGAGGTTGTATCTTTCGTCTCTCTTCAAACAACCTATTTGATCCCATACTCTCAGATGTTCTATACTATGTGTGGCCATGACAATGATAGGGACTTTCGTACGAGCGAGCACACGAAAACCAATAAAGTAATGATAAAGATAGTGAATCCAAGGAAGGACACTTGACTCAAAAACACCAAAGCAAAAGTGTAACGCCTCGATCCCGGGCACACTACCAAAATATAGTATCAAGCATAATTACACTAATTACAGAAATATTAAATAGTTGTAACTAAGGCTCAACTTTAGGATCACAATGTGCAGCTAGAAGCTCCAACTCTTGCATAGGAACTTGGCTGCACGCGGTCTACGTCCGAAAACCAACTAAGCACGCGTGAGTGACATCTAAGTCACCCAGTATGCGCCCCAAACATACAAACCACAAAACTCTCGGCAAAACCATAAAATCTCATTTCTTTAATTTTTTTTTCAAAACTTGGTTTTCTTTTTGAAACTCCACTTTTCTTTTATTGGAAATCATTTCCGAATTCAATCCCAAATCCATGCTCTTTCAAAGATGTTTCTTTCCAATTCTCAAAACATTTGGAAACTCATTCCATAATCACCTTTTCTTTCAAAACCATACCTTTGCATTTTCTTTTAAAACCTTTGGAATTCATTTTCCAAAAACATATCTTTTTCAATACTTGGGATTCCTTTCCCAAAGTCACATTTTCTGACCAGATCCAGCATAAAACACAATGCCACACAGGCTCAAAATCAAATCATAAACATAGGTTGGCAACTGTTAAAAACATGATCATCATTTCATTTCAGAATTTTAGGATTATTTCATCAGTCCAATCCTGACCAAAACACATTTCCTTTTTCCTTATTCATTTCCACTTTTCATTACTGTTGTTACCTTGATCAGGGGTAACCAGGTGCACAAGCAGTAGGTGAGATTCCTCATGCGGGACGTCATCGCCCCGGCCAATCGGCCTCAATTTCATTTTCATATGTGCACGGGGACACATCTCTGTCAGACGCCCCATCGGTGACCCAAATAACTAGGTCCAACGACTCAGGCTCAGCCTACACCGTCGGTGACCTGAACAACTAGGCTCAAAAACCTAGGCTCAGCCTACACCATCACGAGCTCGGTGACCTGAACAACTAGGTACAATGACCTAGGCTCACCGTCTCAAGCTCGGCAACCACATTATTAGTGTTCCATTTCATAGCTCTTTAAACTTTCTTTTCAATCCATTTTCCATTTCCTTCTTTTTGTTGCAGAACTCTATTTCCTTGCAATAGTTGGCCCTCCACTGGGGTCCCAACTCAAGCCATGAAAACCATGCTTAAAATCATAAATGGGGTCTCATGCCCAAAACCACACAAAATTGTCCACTTCATTCATTTATGGTATTCGAAACCCAAAACCACGCCCAGATCTAATTATTTGGGTTCCACATTCCTCTATGTCATTACATGGGGAAAACATCATGAACACATACTCAACATACCATTAAAACCGTTATCCTTCATTTAAATTCTCAATTTATGCATACCAGGTAAAGGGCAAAAACAGTAGACCAAGTCTCCAGATCGGTATACCGAAGATCCTTGGTTCGGTATATCGAAAACCCCAGAATCGGTCAACCAGGTGTTTTTAGTCTGCCGAAGCCAGGTATCTAGCTTAATCTGATACATATTCGGTATGCTAAATCCAGTTCGGCATACCGAATCACCCGAAACTAGGGCACCTCCCCTATTCGGAATGACGGAAATCGCCCAAGGTGGGAGTCTCGATCGGACCCCACAAACCCAAATCAAAAATTACGAGTAAAACATGGGATGTAGACGCTTGAGTCCACTTAAAAACCCCTCAATCCATTCATGATTCCACTAACCATACAAGGAGATATAAATTCTCAAATGAAACATTCCCAGAGTTAAACCATAAAACATTTATGGCATTATCAACCAAAAACTCACCAAATTCACACAATCTAGCATGATCCCTACACATTCACATCATTAATCACATTTTCATCATTCCTACTATTTTTCTACCATTTGTCATGCATTTTCCATCATTATTCTTCAAGGAAGCAATAACGAGAGAAGGGGGAATCGTATACCTCTCCAACGGCCCACGCAACTCCAACGACTTCACCGCACCCTAGCATCGCCTAGGCGAAGCTCTGGTGAACCTCGACCCCCATTGGAAGCACCCACACTTAGACCCTCCTCCTCCCAGCTCACGCGCCCCTGCTCTCTCTCTCCTCTTCCTTTCCCTTCTCGCAACGCTTCTCCCCTGCCCACTCCTACCTCCCTCTCTTTATCTCTGCCACCACTCGCACAACGTCGACCATCCATCACATCGGAAGAGATGGGTAGGCACAGGCCTCTGTCACTGGTGGCATGGGTGGAAGAAGAGGACGAAGAAGACAGGAAAAAGGGTGGAAGGGCATGGCTTGTGAGAGAGAGAAAAGGGAAGGAGAAAAAGAAAGAGGGAAAATGGAGAAAAGACAGGCATGCAAACTGAGGCAACTGTGCATCCTCAAACCAAACTCCACATTGGTCCCAGATCACAAACAGGTGCATAGAAAGCCTACCACAAGCTCACACATCCAAAAACAACAGATTATCCATTAATAAACCATTTAAGCAATATCACAATCAATTACATGGTTTACAATTAAAATGGATAATCAGGCCCAGATGTCACATCCTACTCCCTTAAAAGAATTTCGTCCTCAAAATTCAGCTCTAATAAAACAAGTTGGGGTACTGTCTCTAGATGTCCACTAAACTAACACCAATGGAATCACTTTATTCCTAAGGACTTGCTCTTTCCTGTCCAGTATCTGAACTGCATTTTCATCCATAGAGAAGTCCTCCCACAGCTCCTCTGGCTGCACTGGCATCACTTGGGACGCATCGGCCAAACACTTCCTCAACATAGACACATGAAAGGTGTTGTGTACACCCGCCAACTCTAGAGGCAGATCTAGTTTGTATGCCACCACACCAATCCTCTTGGTAATCTGGTACGGTCCGATATATCTAGGGCTCAACGTGCCTCTCTTACCGAACCATGTCACACCTTTGGTTGGTGACACCTTCAGGAAAACAAAGTCTCCTACCTCGAATTCCAAAGGTCTCTGCCTCCTATCAGCATAGTTCTTCTGCCAGCTCTAGGCAGACAACAACCTATTCCTGATCAAGTCCACCTTGCCCTCGTACTGTTGTACGATCTCGGGCCCATCTAACTGTCTATCACCCACCTCACTCCAACAAGTGGGTGTCCTGCAGGGTCTACCATACAATGCCTCGTATTGTGCCATACCAATACTAGCGTGATAATTGTTATTATATGCAAACTCAATCAGAGGTAAATGATCCTCCCAGCTACCACCAAAGTCTAAGGCACTGGCCCTCAGCATGTCCTCTAGTGTCTGGATGGTCCACTCTGTTTGGCCATCCGTTTGGGGGTGGAAAGTAGTGATAAAATTCAACACTATGCCAAAAGCTTCCTACAGAGCTCCCTAGAATCTCGATGTAAACCTCGTGTCTCTGTCAAACACAATAAACACCGGGACACCATGCAATCTCATAATCTAAGCCACATACAACTTTGCCAGTTTTGCCAAAGGAAGATTCACCCTCATTGGCAAGAAATGTGCAAATTTTGTATGGAAATCCACTATCACTCACACAGTATCATTCTTTCTTCGGTTTCGTGGCAAACCCGTCACAAAGTCCATCGACACATTTTCCCATTTCTACACTGGCACGTCCAGAGGCTGCAAAGTCCCTCTAGGCTTCTGTGCTCTATCTTCACCATCTGGCAGGTTGCACACTTCGCCACATACTCAGCAATCTCTCTCTTAGTCCCAGACCACCAGAAGTTCCTTTTCAGGTCTTTATACATCTTAGTGCTTTCTAGATGAATAGAGTATTTGGAGCAGTGGGCTTCATCGAACAAACTACTCCTGATTTCCTCTATCTGAGGCACATATAATCTCAAGTAATAACTCAACCCACCGTCTACCCCTACTGAAAACTGAGGGGCATTACCAACTTCCAGCTTCCTCCAAATATCTGACACAAAAGAATCATATTATAGAGCTATGACAATCACCTCGATCATCCTCAGGCGAACATACAAATTAGCCAGCACTACCCTGGCGGGTCCCTGAGACTGTCTCCGAGGCTTGCACTCCACTAGTCCCATAATAATTTCCATTCATGGATCATCAGACTAGCCATAACATGGGTGTGTCTGCTCAGAGCATCTGCAACTACATTAGCCTTCCCTGTGTGGTAGGACAAACTAAAATCATAATCCTTAATATACTCCACCAAGCGCCTCTATCTCAGGTTCAAATCCTTCTAGGTAAAATGTACTTCAGACTCTTGTGATCTGTGTACACCACAAACTGTTCGCCATATAAATAATTCCTCCAAATTTTCAAGGCGAACAAGACAGCTGCCATCTCTAAATCATGGGTAGGATAATTCTTCTCATGATCTTTCAATTAGCGCGAGGCATACGCCACCACCCTACCATGCTACATCATCACATAACCCAAACCAGTCCAACAGGCATCACTGTAGACTATAAAACTGCCACTCCCAGAGGGCAAAATCAAAACTGGGGCCGATACCATACAAGCCTTCAACTCATTGAAGCTCTCCTCGCACTGCCAATCCCAGGCAAAGTGCACTTCTTTCCTAATCAGTCTGGTCAATGGTGCAGCAATCTTGGAGAAATCCTCAATGAATCTCCTATAATATCCTACCAGGCCGAGAAAACTTCTGATCTCAGTCACTGTCTTAGGTCTGGCCCAACTGCTCACAGCTTCCACTATGGCTGGATCTACCTTGATGTCTTCTCCTAAAATAATATTGTGACCATGCCCCCGGTCCGAGGCTGATCCGACGTGAGGTCGCGCCAGAAAGGAGGCCACAGCCATGCCAAGATGGCGAAGGCGCGAGATGGCATGGAAACAGAAAGGAAATGGAGTCGCCACTCAGTCTTTTAAGGGAAAGACGATGAAAACTGCAAACAAATCACAAAAAGTGAATGAATAAGTTGCAAACATGGTGGCCAGATGTCTACTAACCAGAGGATGGGTAAGGATTCCTATTACGCACGGGGAAGGTGTTAGGCACCCCCGTATGCTCGAGAAACTCGGTCTTTCTAGTCTAATTCACTTGCTTGAGGCTGAATGAATGCTTGTTATGCCTAGATTGTGTTCTAATCATGTTGATGTGAGTGCCATGACATGACTGGATGGATGTATAAGAGGGTACATGAAAACTGTAAAGAAATCCTCTTGAAATGATGAAATCACAAAGTATGAAACAACAAAGAAAATCACATGAAATGATGATATTTTTGTAAAGAACACCTTCGAAAACCATGTTGATGTCAAAAGGATAAAAAGTTGAGTCAACCCATGTTCTTGGAATCTTGGAAAAAGTAGTGAAAATCAAAAAGGGGAAAAATAATCCGTCATATGGTTAAATGTCGGCCATCAGGCCTATTAATGTACGCCCTCGGGTGATGAAATCCAAATCAAATTAAAAAATCTAAAATGTAGGATTAAAGCAAATCAAATTGGATATTGGATAAGAAACTCTAAAGACAAAGGGAAGAAAGAAAACCACTAAAGAAAAGGCATGGGATGCCGGCTCGCTAAATGCAAATGTGAAGAAAAAGAATATGGAATGCATGGTTAAGTTCCTAAATGTGCAAAAACTCTAAATAATGACTTAGACATGGACTATGCAAGACCGACTGCGAAGATTGAGATGCATGCTCATGAATTGTAAGCATAGAGGCAATTTGGTCATTTCCCTGACCAGATGTGATAAATGCTTGCATGGGAATGATGCATGGCCTAAGTTATGTCAAAATGAGTGCCAAATGTCTAGAAGATGTTATTTGCAAGAAACATGGAGGAGAAAATCAACAAAATGATGCAAACACAATAAAGAACAAACATAAGAGCCAAAATGCAAAATTCACTAAAAGGAATGAAAATTTGGATGACTAAACGTGTCATCACCCCTATTTTAGCATGCAAATCATGGATCCAATGTCAATGTGGCACTGGGATGTAAAAGTTGCACTTGGATAATTTCTTGAAAATTCAGGGTCTTAAGTGCAAATGTGACTAAAGTGTGAAGCTAAGGATCAAATCTTAGTGAAAACATGTTTTTTCAATGATAAAATGCAAAATATGAAATGCAATGAGTGAAAGATATCCCAAAATATGCAAGAAAACAACTAAAACCCTAAATGATGGATTTAGAAATAATCTAAGGGCCTTTAAGCAAATTGTATGCTCAGAATGATTTGATGTGAATTCAGGGACTTCTATGAAAAAGTTTTGGACCTGATGGTGATAAAAACTGGGATTTTATACTGGTCAGTGCAATTATGATGTTTCCTAAGTTCTTGGATGCAAAATTCATAGAGAAAGCAAATTTTCTAAAGTTCTAGGGGCTAAATGCAAAAGACCAGGACCAAAATGTAAACAAAATTCCATTTTTATAATAGTCAGTCTGATTTTTAAATCTTTTAGGTCTCAAATTGCAAATTTCTCAGAGAAAAATCATTTTCAAAGATTGCAGGGGCTAAATGCAAACATTTAGGACTTAAATGTGATAAAAACTCAATTTTAAGGATTATCAGTGTGATTTTTAAAATATTCTGGGGCTAGAATGCAAATTTCACAAAGAAAACTTATTTTAAAAAGCTTCAGGGGCTAAATGCAAATGTTTTGGACCTAAATGTAAAGAAAATCATGCTCCAGGGACCTATATGTGGTAAAAACATGCATTAGTATGTTAGGAATTAAAAGATAAACCATTCAGGGGGTCACATGTAAATTTCACAGAGAAAATAAAAGAATAGAAAGTAATTTAAAACTACAGGGATTAAAGTGGAAATGTTTGGACCCATATGCAATAAAAAAAGGATTCAAATGTAATAAAATAAGGGCCTAAAAATAATAAACCTAAACTAAAGGGCCTGGGCCCAAAAAATGCCTATTCGAAGATCATTGGAGGATCGCTAGCGTTCTCCCTCCGGTGAGGCTCAAACGGTGATTCAACAGCTGAAGGGGGCCCACGATGGCTGCGAAAGCTCCGTAGGGCCACGGCGATCACCCTCGAGAGGTTGGGCAAGGCTGGGGAGGCCTGAGGCCACCCCCCCACCTAGTGTTTTGGCCAAGGGCTCTTAACGGCAACAGAGAAGACGATGGCGTAATGCAGCGGTGCTCCAGAGGCTGGAACAATGCGTAGAAGGCAAGGAAACCTCCGGGGAGCCACAGCGAGGGTTTGAAGGGCAGTGGCGAGCTCTGAGGTGGTTTGGAGCGCTCCTCCCACGTTGACTTCGGCGACGACGGCAGCAGCGAGTCGTCGGGTGGCTATGGAGGTCTGGGCAAGGGCGCGACAGCATGAAGCATTCCTGGGAGGTGCACGGAGGTTTCTAGGTCATTGGTGGGAAGTGAGGTGGCCTGGTGCGCTTAGGGGCATCTTCAACGGCGAACTACGACAGCTGCTAACTGCGGCGACGGCAACAGGGCTGGCTGACTGTCGGTGGGGCTTCTCTAGAGCAGAGGGAGACTAAGGAGGAGGAAGAAGATGGGGAATGGAAGGAGAGGCCTGCAGGGGGCCCCACATATGGTCAGGAGGCTCAAGGCCTCGTTGGCAAGGTGAACCCACCACCGGAGGGTGAGTCGACTACGTGCGAGGAGCGTTGCTCCGCCATGGCACGTTTCAAGGGCCTAGAGGGTCTTATGGGGAATGCTATGAATTGAAGAAGAAGGGAGGAAGAGTTACCTGATGCGCGAGATGTCCTCCCCGACGATCTTCAGTAGCAGCAGCGGCGTTTCCGGTGATGCTGCGGTTGCTGGAAAAAGATGGTTATTGGCTTGGGAGATTGGGGTTGGATGCCTTCGCAGGTTGGTAGTCGAGGGTGAAGGGCTTTGGATTGCTTGCTGATTGAAGGCCTAAAGGTTCTCTTGCTCTCCGGCGATCTCTGTTTTGGTTTCTCCTCTCCGCTCTCTCCAGTTCTGATCTAGATCTCCTCCCCATGGTGGTTTCTCAGGGCATTTAAGGAATGGGTGGCGTGTGAGGATCGTGGGTCGTGGTTGCGGTTGTCTAGAACGTGGGAAGGAAAGAGTGGGAGGAGTGATCGTGTGGGGAAGAAGAAGGCACTATACATTTATTTTCTTGTTTCCTAAGTTTTTAATCGAATGTCGTTTTGGCTAGGCTGGGCTTTTGGGCTTTAGGTTTTTTGGTTTTTTTTTTTTTGGTTTTGGTTATGATTTGATTTTGTTTTTTAGATTTAAAATTAGGTTTATGACTTTGATTTTATTATTTAGGTTTTAATTACTTGGTTTTAGATTAGAATTTTTTAGGATTATTGTTTTTCTTTTATAGTTTAAAGAGTTTAATTATTTTAGGTTTTTTGTGATTTAATTTAATTTAGGGTTTTTGTGACTTAATTGGTTGGTTTTAAAGTTAGGACCTTCAGGATTTTAATTATTTTAGGGGTTTTAGGTTTTTTTCTGAATTTTAATTAGAGTTTTCAGTTTAAATTAAGGTTTTGGGTTTCAATTGGAATTTTGGGTTTTAATTTAATTTTTTAGATTTTGAACATGGTTTTTAATTTAATTAGTGTTTTTTGGATTTTATTTAAAGTCTTTAGTTTGAAATAGGGTTTTTAGAATTTTTAGTTGAAATTTGTGTTTTTTGGATTTTAATTAAAGTTTTGGGTTCAAATTACGATTTTTTAACTTAATTAAATGACTTTAGGGTTTTTTGAGTTTAATTTAGGTTTTCCTTGAAATTAAATCGATAAAATTTGTTTAAAAATGGATTTTATTTGGTTTTGACTTTAATTAGGGTTTTCACTTGATTAATTTGGATTTTAAACGTTTTTAAGTGGATTTTGCTTGATTTTGATTTTAATTAGGGTTTTCATTTGATTAATTTGGATTTTAAATGTTTTTAAGTTGATTTAAGTGGGTTTTGTTTAATTTTGGTTTTAATTAGTGGTTTTTGCTTGGATTAACTTAGTATGGGCTTGAGTGAGCCTATTGGGCTTGTGTGGGCTTGTGTGGGTCTAGGGTTCTGATGGAGTTAGGGTTTAAGGGTGGTGGTTGCAACCAGAGCATCTTCCAAAGGAGCCTATTGCCAAGTGATTGCAAAAGTTGGGGTGTCTACAAATATGACCAAGGAAAGACACCTCTTCCAGCCAAAATTCGCACTTGGAGAACTTGGCATAAAGTTATGCTGCCTCAACGTCTCCAATACAATCCTCAAGTGCCTCCATTGGGTTTGAACATCCAGAGAATACACCAGAACATCATCCACAAAAATAACAACAAACTGGTCCAAATAGGACCGGAACACCCTATTCATTAGGTTTGTAAAAGCAGCCGAAGCATTCGTTAACCCGAATGGCATAACCAAAAACTCATAATGCCCATCACAGGTACGAAGGGTTTTCTTCTACACATCTGGCTCACTAATCCTCAACTGATGATATCTGGATCTCAAGTTTATCTTGGAAAACACCGATGCCCCTGCAACTTGTCGAACAAATCGTCGATCCTTGGTAGTGGATACTTTTTCTTGATAGTGATCTGGTTCAACATCCGGTAATCTATACAGAGCTGAAGTGAACCATCCTTCTTCTTCACAAATAGAACCGGTGCTCCCCATGGTGAAGCACTAGGATGAATGAATCCCTTATCCATCAGTTCTTGTAGCTGATTCCGGAGCTCACTTAGCTCAGCAAGTGCCATCCTGTACTGAGCCTTGGAAATAGGACGTGATCCCAGCACCAAATCAATCACAAACTCCACTTCCCTATGCGGTGGCATTCCTGGTAATTCCTCTAGAAAAACATCGGGATATTCCCTCACCACCGGCAAGTCCTAAATCCTGACCACAGGCAGAGTAGAAACTGTCACATAGGCCAAATAGCCCACACTGCCTCTCGCAAGATGCTAATAGGCCTTAGGAGCAGAAATCACTTTTTTGGGCTCACCTAGTCTGGTGCCCTATACCATACACTAGCCTTGCCCTGGACACTCTGCCAAAACTCTCCTATTGGCACAATCTATCACAGCTGAATGTTGTGCCAGCCAATCCATTCCTTGGATAACATCATAATCCTGCATATCCATCAGGATCAAGCTGGCCCGAAAATTCCTGTCCCCCAGTTGAATATCAACCGGTCTCAAATATCTCCACGCCAGACTGTGTTCTCCCAATGGTGTGACCACGTCTAAGTGGACAGCCAACCTGGCTGGCCGAGCCCCTATCTCAAAAGCAAACAACTCGAAGACAAAAGAAAATAAACTCCCAGAGTCGAACAAGACTCGGGCCATCAGATCAGCCACAAAGAAAGATCCTATAATCAACACACCATAACCATAATCATAATAAGAAATAGTGTCAATTACACATAGGATCTATTATTACAGAACAGGACCTATCAAATATAGTCGTGCTAGTTCTCACCTTCTACCACATCTCCAGATGGACCAGCATCTGGGGCAGTAATGGAAAACACTCTCCCCTTGGTAGGCCAACGTGGCGTATCTCCTGCTGGCTTTGGATGGCTGGGACAGTCCTTCTGGTAATGCCCGGACTTCCCACAGTTGTAGCAAACTACTTTTTCTAAATTCCACTGCCTATGCCAACATTGCGCCGCTACATGCCCCATCTTGCCACAAACATGGCATGGTCCCATCTAAAGGCCACTGCTAGACCCGGCATGGCTGAAACCCAAACTGTCTTCTTTACCAGACGTAGGCCGTTACTTCTGCTTCTTCCCAGGGCTGCCAGAGCTCCCAGAGCTTGGCGCTCCCGTCACCGACGGTCGAGAAACGGAGGGTCGAGAAATAAAAGGTCGAGAGACTGACTTTCTTCCCTAATCCTTCTTGGGATACTCCTCCTGAAACAGCCTACGATCATCCTCATAGTGGCTTACGAGCTCAACAGCCCCCGCTAATGTCTGGCATCTGAAGCCAATAACTCTGGATTTCAGCACGGGGTTCAGTCCCTCCACAACCTCTTGGCTTTGTTCTTCTCAGAAATTGCAACCTAAATGAACTGCTCTAGCTGAAGGAAGGACAACTCATACTCAGCAATAGACAGGCCACCCTGCTGCAAGTTCCTGAATTCTCTGTCTAGCTTATCCCTCTCATGCTCAGGGAAAAACATCTCATAGAATACCTCTTGGAACTCGTCCCAAGAGATCATCAGCAGGTACGCATTCGGAAATTTGGAGCAGCGCACTATCCTCCACCACTAATCTGCAGCACCAATGAGTTGAAATGCAGCGATTCAGACCCACTTCACTACTGGACACTCGATCCCCTCAAGGATCTCTTCCACCTCTAGGAACCAAGCCTCACGCTCCTCTAGTGTGCCACGCCCATCAAAAGTCGGCGCGCCAAGCTGGCAGAACTTCTTGATCCATGGGTCTCCCTTCGCCTCATCCTTGCTACTGCTGCCAAAGGTTTAGGCAAAACCCTACATCATCTCGCCAAATTCTCGTCTCATTCCCCTCCAAGCACTACCCTCTCCATTCTTTGAGTCTAGTATAGGGGTCTTGTCACGACTACGGCCTTGGCAAGACATCTTCTTGCCAGCACCACAAAACACAATAATCCAAAAATTCAGGTGCACGACACTCTATTATGTAGTCCTAGAGAGCCACTAGACCGGACATCACCAAGCCGGTGCACTAGGTGTAGCCTTAGCTCTGATACCACCTTATAACGCCTCAATCTCGGGCACGCTACCCAAATACAGTATCAAGCATAATTACACAATTTACAGAAACATTAAATAACTGTAACTAAGGCTCACCTTTAGGATAACAATGTCGGCTAGAAGCTCCAACTCCTACACCGTAATTTGGCTGCACGCGGTCTACACCTGAAAATCAACAAAGCACGCATGAGTGACATCTAAGTCACCTAGTACGCGCCCCAAACATACAAACCACAAAACTCTCGGCAAAACCATGAAAACTTATTTCTTTAATTTTCTTTCAAAACTTGGTTTTCTTTTTGAAAATCCACTTTTCTTTTATTGGAAATCATTTGGGAATTCAATCCCAAATCCATGCTCTTTCAAAAGCCATGTTTCTTTCCTTTTATCAAAACATTTGGAAACTCATTCCAAAATCACCTTTTCTTTCAAAACCATACCTTTGCATTTTCTTTTAAAACCTTTGGAATTCATTTTCCAAAAATATATCTTTTTCAATACTTGGGATTCCTTCCCAAAAGTCACATTTTCTGACCAGATCCAGCCTAAAACATAATGCCTCACAGGCTTAAAATCAAATCATAAACATTGACTGGCAACTGGTAGAAACATTATCATCATTTCATTTCAGGATTTTAGGACTATTTCATTAGTCCAATCATGACCAAATCAAATTTCCTTTTTCTTTATTCATTTCCACTTTTCTTTACTATTGTTACCTTGATCAAGGGTAACCAGGCACACAAGCAGTAGTTGAGGACATCCTTCCCCTACCTTCCTGCACGACCGGGGTGAAATTCCCCATGCGGGATGTCACCGCCTAGGCCAACCGGCCTCAATTTTATTTTCATATGTGCACAGGGATACGTCTCAGTCTAACGCCCCATCAGTGACCCAAACAACTATGTCCAATGACCTAGGCTCAACCTACACCGTCAGTGACCCGAACAACTAGGCTCAAAAGCATAGGCTTCACCTACGCCGTCACAAGCTTGGTGACCCGAACAACTAGGTACAACGAACCAAGCTTAGCCTACACCGTCTCAAGCTCGGCAACCACATTATTAGTGTTCCATTTCAAAGCTCTTTAAACTTTCTTTTCAAACCATTATCCATTTCCTTCTTTTCTTAGCAGGACTCTATTTCCTTGCAACACTTGGCCCTCCACTGGGGTCCCAACTCAACCCATGAAAACCATGCTTAAAATCGTAAATTGGGTCTCATGCCCAAAACCACACAAAATCATCCTTTTCATTCATTTATGGGATTCAAAACCCGGAACCACGCCTAAATCAATTTATTTGGGTTCCACATTCCTCCATGTCATTACATGGGGAAAACATCATGAACACATACTCAACATACCATTAAAATCGTTATCCTTCATTTAAATTCACAATTTATGCATACCAGGTTCAGGGCAAAAATGGTAGACCGAGTCTCCAGATCGATATACCGAAGATCCTTGGTTCAGTATACAGAAAACCCCTAAATCGGTCAACCAGGTGTTCTTAGTCTGCCAAAACTACGTATCTGGCTTAATCTGACAAATATTCGGTATACTGAATCAAGTTCAGCATGCCGAATCGCCCGAAACCAAGGCACCTCCCCAGTTCGGAATGGCAGAAATCACCCAAGGTAGGAATCTCGATCGGACCCCCCAAACACAAATCAAAAATTACAAGTAAAACATGGGGTGTAGACCCTTGAGTCTACTTCAAAACCCCTCAATCCATTCATGATTCCACTAACCATACTAGGAGATATAAATTCTCAAATAAAACATACTCAGAGTTCAACTTTAAAACATTTAAGGCATTATCTACCAAAAACTCACGAAATTCGAACAATCTAGCATGAACCCAACACATTCACATCATTAATCACATTTTCATCATTCCTAATACTTTTCTACCATTTTTCATGCATTTTCCATCGTTATTCTACAAGGAAGCAATAACAAGAGAAGGGGGAATCGCATACCTCTCCGGTGGCCCATGCAACTCCAGCGAGTTCACCACACCCCGGTGTCTCCTCAGCAAAGCTCCGGTGAACCTCGGCCCATAGTGGAAGCACCCACACTCAGACCCTCCTCCTCCTACCTCGCACGCTCCTGCTCTCTCCCTCCTCTTCCTTTCCTTTCTCGCCACGCTCCTCCCTTACCCACTCCTACCTCCCTCTCTTTATCTCTGCCACCACTCACTCGGCACTGGCCATCCATCCCGTCGGAAGAGATAGAGAGGCATGGCCCTCCGTCGCTGGTGGCACAGGTGGAAGAAGAGGACGAAGAAGACGGGAAAAAGGGTGGAAGGGCATGGCTCGTGAGATAGAGAAAAGGAAGGAGAAAAAGAAAGAGAGAAAATGAAGAAAAGGTAGGCATGTAAATCGAGGCGACTATGCATCCTCAAACCGGACTCCACATTGGTCCCAGATCACAAACAAGTGCACATGAAGCCAACCACAAGCTCACACATCCAAAAACAATAGATTATCCATTAATAAACCATTTAAGCAATATCACAAAATAATTTACATGTTTTACAATTAAAATGGATAATTAGGCCCAAATATCACAAAAAGGATAAGGAAAACATAGTAGAGTCGCCACCTAGTCTATTTGGGTTGCGAAGACGAGGAAAACTAAATGCGATAAAATGCAGTAAAAATAATGCAAATGAACGTGTATGGATGCTTCGTTCCTAATGGATGTGGCACAATGATTATCGTGGGCTAGAGAAACGGTAAGGACTCCTGTTATGTATGGGGAAGCTATTAGGCACCCCCATGTGCCTGAGATATCTGCCTTTCTTAGCTAATCGCTCGCATGTGTGGCGAATGCAAATATATGCTTACTTTGTCTAGGATGGATGAATGTTTGATGTCATGTCAATGTGAATGAGATGAATGGGGCAAAAAAAACATGCAGTCTAATGCTCAGTCGTGCTATATGAATTCTGGACCATCGGTCAAAAGAATTTGACATAGTAAACATTATCACCCTATGGATGAATGAGGAATGCTGGAAAACATGGAGAGAAACCAAGCAATGCAAGCAAAGATATGCAATGTTAGGAGTTAGGAGAAAACATGTTAGAAAGTAGAAGAGGAAATCAAAACCGAAGGTGCAACGGTTATCAGCATGACCCCAGACTAGGGGGGATAGAATGGCAACACGTCCTACATCAAAGCCAAAGAATGGGAACCAGAACTGTCCTTCGTAGACTGTGGGTGGACACAAGAGAGGAGAAAATGCATGCTTTCTAAAATGATCATTCATGCACATATGCTTGGTATCTTTTACTTGTGTTTTATTAAACCAAAGGGGATTGTGAGCATTTGTCTCTAGTTATGCCTTATTATTTGCTCGTCTGAATTTGTGTGTTTCATTTTAATCAGGAAGGGTGGCAACCATGTCTCTACTCTCCTAATCATGGAAAATACAGAAAGGGAAGAAAACACATAATCATGACATCCAAACACTCAATCAAGCAAAAGGCATGTGCTAGTGTTGTGTTACCAGGTAGGTGAAAGAGAAGCAAGCATCATAACAAAAGGCATGAATCAAGTCACGTGCATGTGTTGTGACATAGCAATTGTGTAGAAAGACACGAAAGGCATGTATAGTCAAATATGTACAAACAAGTAGGACAAGTAAACAAACACAAAGTATACAGTACAATGCCTAGCAAGCAAGAAAACCAACACGAATGCTAGAATCTGGTTATCCCCAGCAGAGTCACCAGTTCCTGTCGCCATGTCGGTGGAATCCTGCATGACTCCTCAGTGCATGGAAACACACGAAGAATCACGATATGGTCACGGTGAAGATGGTGAATCTGATGAAGGAGACTCGACTTAGAAACACCAAAGAGTGATAAGAAAAAGGATAAGGAAAAGGAGTCACCATCGAATCTTTTAATGGAAAAACGACGAAAACCAAACAAAAAGAAAACCCGAAGAAATCAATGCAAAGAAACATATGTGTGCTCCGTACCTAATGGATGCGGTGCACAAATCACTACAGGCTAGAGAAAGGATAAGGATTCTTGTTATGCATGGCGAAGGCATTAGACACTCCCATACGCTTGAAGAAATAGGTCTTTCAATATTAACTGCTTGCTCATGATCTAGTGCGTGTATGCTTCTCTACTTTTCATGCACATGCCTAGGAAGAATGCGAAAACATGACAAAATACCAAGAAATAATTAATAAAAGAGAAACAATGAGGAAAATAATCAGAGGGACAATGTAGGCATTGAAAATGCCACTTTACTGTACGCCCTTGGGAGATGAGGAAAATCATGTAAAAATCAATAATGTTAAGAAAGCGTCATACAAAACAGCGGAAACTAAGAAAATCCAAGAAAGTCAAATAAAAGAAAATAATCCTCATTCGGGTCCATGTCGGCATTGCCAAGCCTGTTAATGTACGCCCTTGGGCGATGAAAATCTAACTCAAATCAAAATCATGAAACATGGAGGAAATCCAAAAAATAATGTGAAAATTAAGTTTGAAATGAGTTTGAAATGTGTGTGCAAGATAAAAGAAGATATACATGAGAATATCTATAAAGAAGTTGATATGGAACATGAATGCATTCATGAATAATGTTCATGAGGAATAGGCATGAAAATATGCTTGGAAAACTGGGTTTAAAATGCATGAATCAAACACTAGAAAGTATGCATGAGAAAATACATAAAAAAAGGTAACTTGATGTACAAATGAATGCGTGGATGAAATAACCAAGTTATTAAGGGCCTTTGTGCAAAAACTACGTGTTTCTAGGTAAAGACTAGGATATTCAAGGTCTAATCCGTAAATGTGCTAAGGAACACATTCCTGTGCAATTTTAATGAAATTGAAGGTTAAATGTGCAAAATTGTGTGTTTTTAGGTAGAAATTGAAATTCCCAAGGTTTGATCTGTAAATGTGCTAGAAAAATATGTTTTAAATGCAATTTAAAAGAAATTTACGGTTAAATGTGCAAATCTGTGGACTTAAAGTTAAAGAAAGCAAAATTTGAGGGTTTCTGTCGAAGATTAAAGGACCTAGGAACTAATAAAAAGAATGTACGAAACAAACTAAATGTTTTCCAAAATAAAACAATATTAAAATGATTTGTAAACAAATGCAAGGACTGGGACGTAGAATGTAGGGACCTAAATGCAAGAAATAAAAAGATAAGAGAGTTTTAAATAAGGAACCTCTAAGAAAAACTTGACGATCACTGATGACTGATTCTCATTGGCGACGACTGCCTAGGAAGCGATTCTGGGCTTCCTTGATGCACGATCGAGCATCCAATCACCAGAGAAGCAAGTGGATAGAAGGACAAGAAGATCTGTCGGCTTTGATTAAGCAATAGATGAGTGGAACTCTTCCCCCACCTCCCTTGCTTGCATCGTGATTCCGATGACGGTGTTTAGAGATGGTAGAGCTGCTGAAGGTGGTGTTGTGGCAATCCGATGCTTCAGGGAGGTCGACAGGGAAGAAGAGGAAGATGTTCCATCGCTTAAATGAGAAAATGGTGATGCGTGCTCCTCCCCCGACTTAGCTCACCATCATCACTGTCTTCTCTAACGAGGCTGACTGCGAGGGTTGGCCAAGGGCTTCAAAGCAGCATTTCATGGCTTCTGGAGGCCGAAGGGAGGGAAGAGGAAGGAATCCCACCACTTTTGTGGGAGCTGCGACGTGCTAATTGCTTGGTCGACTTTCACTGTAGATCGTCTTCTTTAGCAACGGGAGCGGCAGTGTGCTGCGATTGGAGGCACTGGGAGTGTGGGGTGCTATTCCTAGTGACTTGATGACACTCAGATGAAGGTGTGGAACTCATTCATGAGTTCCAAAGCCCTCTAGTTTGAGCAGTTCACCTTAGTGGGTCATTGCTTCATGACTACTGGCAAGCTCGTTCTAGTAGCATCACTGTCTTTCCTATACCCAAGCTTTTAGCACCGTCGAAGACTTGTGCCTAATATGTTGATTTCGCCTTAGATGAAGAAGAGGGTGCGGCTATTGAGACCCATGTAGACACCGTACTGAATGATCTACAAGTGCCATTCCAAGAGCAATTGGTAGTCTTGGCAGAGGATGTAGTTGAGGAAAGCAGAAACAGGAATGGCAAGGCGATAGCGCCAGAACCGGAGCCCGCCTTATCTCAGATCCATCGAAGTTCTCTAGCCATCATGGTTTTAGAGGAAGGCAAGATTATTGAGACTAGACCAGAGGAGCTAATCTTTGAGCAGTTGGGAGGCAGGTCTAGATGGTACCTGCAACACAAGCCTTGCCTTGAGACAAGCAAGGGTCAAAAAAAAGACCTTGAGGTAGGCTCCTCAGAGAGCCTATGGGGCGGCCCCTAGAATAGTCACTAGCAAGACAACCACAAAGGGGAAATTATTGTAAATAGTACAAAAAATCCAAAAAAATCAGAAAAAATGTAAAAAAACCCCAAAACAATAGCATAGTTATTGTAAAAAGGGGAGAAGGGCAGACCAGTTCTTCAATAGAGTAGAAGAGCACAGAGTTAGAATCCACACAATGTGGCTACAAGAATACCAGAGTCAGCATGACCTTTCTCAAGCACTGACAGGGGAGAGGATTAGAACAAATCCTCTCCTTCAAAGTTACCAAATCCTTATTCGAGAAGGAGGTCTTGTTAGAGCTGATAGTGTATGAGGAGGAGGATTACATAGGCGTCGATGATCTTGAAGATGCGTCGGAATTCCACCTTCATGAAGATGACCTAGAAGGCCCTAATTTTCATGTTGAGGAGGACAAAGAGTTAGTAAATATCGGCATGTGGGGTGATGTTAAAGAAGTTCACATTAACGCGAAATTGTCTCCATAGGAAAGGATTGATTTTATCACATTCTTGAAAGAGTACAGTGATGTCTTTGCTTGGAGTTATGATGATATGGTCATGCTGGATGTTGAGGTAGTAGTGCATACCCTGCCATTGAAGCCGGGCGCCAAGCTAGTCAACCAGAAACTCAGAAGGTGGCACCCACAATGGCTTCTTAAACTCAGAGAGGAAATCATGAAGCAGCTTCACGTCAAATTCCTTAAAGTTGTCCTTTACCCAAAATGGTTGGTTAATGTAGTACCCGTGGCGAAAAAGGACAGACGGGTTCACATGTGCATTGACTATAGAGACCTCAACAAAGTGAGTCCGGAAGTTGATTTCCCACTGGCTCACATGGATGTGTTAGTCGACAACACTGCAGGGCATAAGATGCTATCATTCATTGACATCTTCTTGGGCTATAACTAGATGAGAATGGAGAAAACATCATTCATCACCCCTTAAATGGTCTTCTACTACAGAGTGATGCCATTCAGGCTAAAGAATGCAGGTGATATGTACCAGAAATCAATGATAGCACTCTTCCAAGACCTCATGCACCAGGACATCGAGGTGTACATATATGACATGATTGCCAAATCCAGAGAGTCCGAAGACCATCTCACTTGCCTGAGAAAGCTAGTTGTTCGTCTATGGAAATACAAGCTCCGGTTAAACCCCATTAAGTGCGTATTTGGCATAGCATCTGGAAAGCTCCTACAATATATAGTCAACTAGAGGGGAATTGAAGTCAACCATAACAAAGCTAGAGCCATCATTGACATGCCCCGTTCGACCAAAGAAAAGGAGGTCCGAGATTTGCTTGGGCATCTACAATACAACAACCGCTCATCGCCCAGCTCACTCCCATATGTGAGCTGATCTTTAAACTCCTGAGGAAGAATGCTCAGATCACTTGGGGCAAGGAATGCCATGCCGCTTTCGACAAGATCAAGTAGCTGCTAGCCAGATCGCCAATCCTAGTCCTGCTGACTCCAAGTAGCCTCTCCTCCTCTATATGTCAGTCATGCAACACTCCATGGGTGCAGTATTGGGTCAGCATGACGAGTCAGGCCGTAAGTAAAGAGCAGTATACTACCTGAGCAAGAAATTCAATGACTGTGAGACTAGGGAAACCACCATTGAGAAGGATTGTTTGTCCCTTGTCTGGGCCTCCCAACACCTACGACACTACATGATGGCATACTCTGTCTTACTGTTATATCGCCATGACCAAATGAAATACCTATTCCATAAGCCAGCACTGGTGGGCAGATGCATCAAGTGGTAGGTGCTGTTATCCCAATATGACATCACCTTTGTCACACAAAAATCAGTGTAGGGGCAAGCCCTAGCAGATCACCTGGCTGACTTACCCTTGCCAAAGTATCAACCCTTGCAGACCCAATTTCCAAATGATGATATATTGTTCGCCATGGATGACTTAGAGCCTAGAGAATCAGAAGATATGAAATAGTGGCACGTCTACTATGATAGGGCAATGAACAAGAAAGGCTAGGGCATAGGGGTAGTATTGGCGACACCACAAGGACGACTCATTCCATTCTCCAAGAAATTGGCACTTCGGTGCACCAACAATGAGGTAGAATATGAAGCATGCATCCTTGGCCTACAAGTTGCATTAGAGCACGGAGTACGAAAGCTGCTGGTCCATGGTGATGTCTTGTTGATCATATCTCAGTGAACGGGAGTTGGAAGACAAAAGACCCGAAGCTAGTGTCGTACCACTCATATCTTCTAAAGCTTATGCTGGAGTTCAAGGACATTACCTTCTCCTTCATGAATAGAGCCAAGAACGCGTATGCAGATGCACTAGTGTCTTTGGCGTCATGGCTGTCCATACTGGACAACCATGTGGTGGATGTATCAGTAACCCAAGTGGATTGCATAGAAGAAGCTGATCCACCTGAAGAACTCTCTTGGTACCACGACATTGAGGTTTTCCTGCAGACTAAAAATCTCCTGCCTAACACCTCAACTACTAACAGGAAGAGCATGTAGTGGCTTGCATCAACGTATGTCCTTGGGGTTGGCTGTTTGTATGGAAGGTTCTTTAACTAGATGCTACTGTTGTGCGTAGACAGAAAGGAGGCTGACATCTTGATGTTGCAGATACATGATGGGGTATGTGGCCCACACATGAACGTGATTCTGTTAACCAAGAAGATTATGCTACAAGGCTATTACTGGTCGACCATGGAAGCGGATTGTTGCCAGTTTGTCTGAAGGTGCCACAACTGCCATATCCATGGAAATCTGATCCACGCTTCCCCTTACCAGTTTCTTAACATGACCTCACCATGGCCCTTCTCAACGTGGGGAATCGACATCATCCATCCTGCAGCATCGAATGGGCACCGCTTCATCCTAGTGGCAATCGACTACTTGAAATGGGTGGAAGCAACTTCCTACAAGATAGTCATTGTCGTGGCAACAGAGAAGTTTATCGGGAACAACATTGTAGCCCGATACAGGGTCCCTCATGCCCTCATCTCTGACAATGGGAGGAATTTTATAACCAAAAGGGTGGAAGATTTCATGCAGAGTCTTTAGATCAAGCATCACCGATCCTCCCCTTATTGCCCAGAGATGAACGATGCTGTCATGTCTGCCAACAAGAGCCTCATGAAGATCCAAAAGAAAAAGGCAGAGACTCATCTAGATTGGCATGAACAACTTCCTTATGCATTATGGGCCTATAGGATATCAATCTAGACCTCTACAAGAGCATCCTCATACTCACTAGTCTACGGTATGGAGGTAGTTCTTCCCATTGAAGTGGAAATCCTATCACTCAGAATCGTAAGGGAAGCATAGCTAGAGGAGGTAGAATGGGTTGAAGACCAGTGTGCACAGTTGAACCTAATAGATGAGCATAGATTGCAAGCCCTACATCACGCCTAGTGTCAGCAGAAGCGCATGGCCAGATCTTATCAGAAGAAGGTTATACTTAGAAGCCTGATGACAGGAGATTTGGTGCTGCAAGCAATTCATCTACTAGGTGCCTGTAGGAAATTCCAACCTAATTGGTGAGGTCCCTTTGTTGTCATGCAGATCCTCTGAAGAGGAGCCACTATTCTGGAGGACATGGATCATGTTGAGCAGTTTGAACCGGTCAACACATGCTACCTGAAGAAGTATTATCAATGACTAGGTCCTGTCACACTTGGCGAAGTCCTCTCCCCTGCCACCACTCACTTTGCACCATTGTGTTTCGCATTCCCTAGTTGTAATCTGCATCCCAGCATCCAATCATTTTCTTCCATTGCATTCACACTATATTATTGTGGCATGCATTGCTGCATTCACACAATGCATATGCACTCAGCATCCATGTACTATTGTTTTTTGTACAAGCATGCCTGCACATACACAATCTACATATCAACTCAATGATGAAATCAGAAAAGTTTAGCCTACCATGGGAAGGGTTCTATCCAAATCAATTAGTAAGTGAGGAAGCCACAACCCATTGAGAATAAGGTGAAGCTTTCAAACTCTCTAGGGACCCATAGATCCAAGAGGGAGATAAAATGCTAGGGTGTGAGTCAGAGTGAGCAAGAAAAATCTTGATACACAAATGGCACAAAACAAATAAGAAGATAGAAGGTGAAGACAGAAGCTAGCCTTGGAGAGAGGTGTGTGGCCCAACTCTATCCCTACCGTATCTCAGGGAGGAGTCAGAGCATGTGCCTGAACCACCCATGCCTTCAAAGGACTAGCCTCTTTCTTAACAAAAGCCTCCCACCTAGGCGCCCAATACCCCTGAAAAGGAGTAGAGTGAATCCACACGCTTATGAGGGAGTAAACGAAAAGTTGATGAGGTAAAAAGAGTAGCTATGGGACCTAGAGAGTTTGATGTGGACTCTTAATCTCGTCACCACCAAAACACCTACCACTCAGATATCCATCATCCAAATTTCCACTATCTCAACATAGCCACTCTTGTCCCTAGAGTGCCACACACCAGCTAGAGATCCAGATAGAGTCCGTGGAACGACAAGATCCCTATTTCCGTCGGGTAGGCACCTAAGCTTTCCAAATGCTGAGGGCCCAACATAACTAAGTAAGCACGATCCATGCATCTGCATCTGCATTACTTCCCTCATCATCACCGTCAGGGGACAGGACTTTTTCTAGTCACCTGCCAAGGGCATGTCAGTTGCCCTTATGGTCGACTCAAGCAGTTCATCCTCAACTAGGGGCATGTTAGCTGCCCTCATGGTTGGCTTCAACAATGTGTCTTCAACAAGGGGCATGTCAGATATCCTCACGGTCACCTCTAATCAGCTACATCTCAACCAGCAACACATCGGTAGTCTTTGATCCAGCTTCACCAAGCACACACCTTTAGCCAAGGGCATGTCAGTTGCTTTTCAGCTAATGGATGTTTGGCTGAATGCTTCAGACCAGGTGATCAATGCGAGCCAATGTGCAACTACACACCAGGAGTCAGTAGAACAAACAAGTAGAGGTAGACCCCCAAGTCCAAAAGTACACTAGACAAAGACTCTAGAGAGCCACAAGGTGAAGACATTTCCACATTAGCCCTTGCATTCAGGGGCACAGTGCGGAGGTGCGTAGCAGGTGCGTGTGTCAACAAGGGAATTTTTTGGTTCTGTAATGCTTGACACCTTATCAAAGTGCCCCTCTACATATCCGGTTTAGAGGCTAGACCTAATAAGTCCCAGTAATGAATCCAATCTATGCCTTCAAACAGGTAGATGGTTTGGCCAGTCCTAATGCTATGATAGAGTAGCTCAAGGGTCTCTTACAAGCCAATCACAGAAAGAAGCAAATGGGCACACAACAAGGAGAGAGAAGTTTGTCATTCAAATTCATAGTTCAAGGGTACATTCATAATAAGAAATAATAGAAGTACAATGAGTCACACTACATATGCCTGGATTAGTTGTTCCCTTTAATCCGAGGCCTTTCTGAGCACCCGACACCATCAAATAAGGGAGCACCAAGAGCTACATCACCAATCGGCTGGTTCATCTGTGTCTGTGCCTTATATGCCTCAGAGTAGTTAGCACCTCTCACCAGAGATAGGTCAGAAGATGGACACCAATCTGCGACAAACGAGCCAGCTTAGTAGTCATGACAATAGAAATAATAGGGATACAGACGAAAGATGATAGGCATGAGAGACTGTTCAAATACATCCTAGCAAAAGGCAAACTGGTGCAAGACATGGGCAGGATGATACTCCACTCCACTGGTTAGGCCTGGAAAGACAACCACCATCACATCAATGTAGTTAAAGAACACCATGAAGGGCTCGACGATAGATGGGACGACTCGCCAAACAATCTGATCTTCAATCAGTCCCTTCAACATCGAATAGAATTCCCAAACACGAAGAATTGTCTCGACATGCCACTTAGGCAATAAGCCTCAAACACCGGCCTTTAAGGACAATGTAATCATGCCGGCGGAGAGATCGCAAAGAAAATGCAAAACGGTCGGCAAAATCACGACGAAAAAACAAAATAAAATGCAAAAATGTAGGAGTCGCCACCTAGTCTATTATGGAAAACGAGGAAAACCATAAACATGAAAAATCATGCAAAACAATAAGGAAGGTCTACGAAAATCAGAGATGCGGGTAAGGATCCCTGTTACGTAAGAGGAAGGTGTTAGGCACCCTCGCACGCCCGATAAAATCGGTCTTCTATGATTTCTCCAATGCTTATGAAA
>JAMKQA010000741.1:0-50311 GCA_024699735.1 Posidonia australis | reverse complement strand
TGCTCCATCGCTTCAGCAACAGCGGCAGCAGCAGCAGTAGGAATAGTGGAGTCAGTGGAGGTGGGAGGAGCGTCAGAGGAGGCAGATAAGTTCTCTGCCCAGACAGCCTTCCTAGAGGCCAAAGAGCTCATCAGATCCTCCTTTTCAAAACCTAGTAGAAGAGAATCTAACCAGTGCTCCATTAGTCCAATTATATTAGAAATAATAACATAAGTAGGCTTGAAATTATTGTGGAATATCTTGCAGTTTCGTTCTTTCCAGGTTACCCAGAGGATAACCTGGATCAAAACAAACCAATTACCATTGCTTAAATGAAATTTGAGGGCAGGTTTATGCAAATATAAGTGGCCCAAGTTGCAATATCCAGGATAAAGTCGGGAGCATAAAAAAAACTGCCATATGTGTGAAACAAAGTCACAAAACATAAACAGATGCTTATTTGTTTCAATAGTGAAGTTACAAAAGATACACATGGGTGAACCAGTCCACCCTTTCTTTAATAGATTCTCTTTGGAGAGATTTTTGTTATGCATAACAAGCCAAGAAAATAATTTGACCTTCAGGGGGGGCCAAGTTCTCCAAATCTGCTCAAACAAGTTAAATCTGAGCCCGTCATCATTCAAACTCAAATAACATGATTTCACAGAGAACTTAGAGGAGGGGGAAGGAGTCTAGGAGATGATATCCCTATCCTCTCCAAAGGTAATAGAGTGCAAAATATGAGTCAGTGAATCCAATTGGGATTGTAACACATCCAAGTCATTAGCTAAAATGTTGGAATTATCTAGCAGCTTATTGAAATCAGTATTGAAAATATTATGTATTTTATGAACAGATGCTTTCTTCCATTTACTGATAGAAAATAGTAGTGGGAATAAGTATTTCAATTTATCCCCATCCCTCCATTTCTATTCCCAGAAAAGAACCTCCTTCCCATTACACAAATGGAAGGAGCTAAAGCAATTAACTATAGGGAAGTTGTTTTTCAGGGATCGCCATAAAGGAGAACAGTGGGTAGATGAAGAGTTTAGCAAAGCCCCCGGCCCTAACTTCATATACCTGGCCTTCACTAACCCAATCCACATAGCATGGCTGTCCCGATTAAGCAATTGCCAAACAAGTTTTGATTTTAAAGCTAGGTTGAAGTTCCAGAGGTTTAGGATCCCCTAACCATTTTGCTTCTTTGGCCTGCAGATTGCACCCTGATTAATAAGGTGATTGCCATTGTCTGTAGAAGGGTTAGACTTCCAAAGGAAGTTGAACCTAAGTCTATCGATGTCTTTCTGAGTCTGTCTAGGCATATGCAAAACAGACATATAATATGTAGGGATAGCAGATAGGATAGAGTTGACCAGAGTCAACCTGCCACCAAGGGATAGGAACTTAGTTTTCCAGTGGGAGAGCTTAGAAGCTAGCTTTTCCAGTACAGGGGTCCAGTCTTGTCTTGTGGCTCTCCTGTGATGAAGTGGAAGGCCTAAGTAGGTGATGGGTAGGGTTGCATATTTGCACCCAAGAAGATTACAGGCAGTATCAGTTGCATCCTGTCCAACCTAAATGCCGGTAATCGAGGATTTAGAAAAATTAATTTTGAGGCCAGAACAGGATTGAAAGCAACACAAGATGCATTTAATGTTGACTATATTTTCCCCACCTTCAGCTAGAAAGAGAATAGTGTCATCCGCATATTGGATGTTAAGCACTTGAGGGGCCCCATGAGGGAACTGAATTCCTTTAATAAGCTCATTATTAGAGGCCAAATGAAGCATGCGGTTTAGGATATGGGTAATTATGATGAAGAGAAGAGGGGATAGTGGATCTCCCTGCCTAAGCCCATTGGACGATCCAAAGAAGCCATGGGATGAACCATTCAAAAGAATGGAAAATTTGGCAGAAGTCATGCACATCTTAATCCATGAAATCCACTTCGCCCCAAATCCTAAACCTTGGAGTGCTTGTAAGAGAAAATCTCAGTTTACCTTATCAAAAGCTTTCTCAAAATCTATTTTTAAGAGGAAACCTGGCACCTTAGAAGAGTGCATATAGTGAAGGGTTTCCTGGGCAACCAGGAAACAATCTCCAATAGAACGGTCAGGTAGAAAGGCACATTGGGAGCTGTCTAATGTGTTATTCAGAGTAGGGGATATCCTGGATGTTAAAGTTTTGGTGAAGATTTTATATATACTATTAACCAGGCTAATAGGCCTGAAATCAGATACAGAGTTGGCACCAATCCGTTTAGGGATAAGTACTATGAATGTCTGATTGATAGAAGAAAGAGTGTCAGGCTCAGAAGATGAAAAAATATAATGAAAGATGTCCATTATATCTTCCTTTACCATTTCCCAGAAATGTTGAAAGAAGAACATGGGGTACCCATCAGGTCTGGGGCTCTTATCCCCAGGTAATCTATGAAGATTACCCTTAACCTCTTCAAGTGTAAAAGGTACCTCCAGAAGATGAGGGTCAGCAATCTTGTTGGGAATCAACAGGTCCCAGTTAAGGAAAATGGTGGGATCTATTGAGCTATTGAACTGTTTGGTAAAGTGATTCTCTATTGCATCACCAATAGCCCGGTGGGATGTGATCACTAAAGAATCCACAGTGAGAGATAAAATTGCGTTGCTACGCCTATGAGAGTTGACAATATTGTGGAAGAAAGCTGAGTTGGAGTCACTCTCCTTCAACCACTGGATTCTGGATTTTTGTTTCCAAAAAATCTCATTTACTCTTAGAAATTCCTGGTGCTTGTCTCTAAGAGCAATCCTTTCTTTCCAGGTCTCATTATCTATAATCGAGTGCTCAGCTAAGTTATCAATGCTTAGGATGCAGGATTCAATATCGCCTAGGACTTGGTTCCTCATAGTGTTGGCCTAGCCAATCCACTTTTTCAGATTATTCTTTAATAGCTTAAGTTTGTAGGAGAACCTCGCTATTGGGTTAGAAGTGAAGAATAAGTCTCTAGACATTGTCCAACTGTCTTGGATAAAGGAAAGGCATCCTTCAAAGTGTAACCAAGCCTTGTAAAACTTAAAGGGAGGCGGACCCCAATTCAGCTTTAACGTTTTTAAAATAATTGGGATGTGGTCAGAGACTACCCTGGCCAACCCAGAACAGTAGGAATTGGGGTATTTTTCCGCTCAGGAGGGAGAAACAAGGAAACGGTCGAGCTTCACCAACGTGGGAACCCTCTGAAGATTGAACCACGTATAGGAGCAATTATTGGGTGAGATGTCCAGCAAGCTACTAGCATTTATGAAGTCATTAAACAAGGACATATGAGAAGAGATCCTGGGGCAAGATGAGTGCTCGTAAGAATATCTAATTAAATTGAAATCTCCACCAATGACCCAATGATCATTCACCACTTGACTAATATTACGGAGCTCCCTGATAAAATCAGGTTTAAGACTGGAAAGACAGGGTCCATAGACACCAGTAAGCCACCACTCGGTGTTGTCCTCTACTGAGTGGAAATGAAGGGATAGGCAAAAAATGCCCAAAAGGTGAGACAGAAGGTTCACCTTCCTACCATCCCAGTCTATCAGAATGCCACCAGAGGCACCTGATGAGGCCAGGAAAGACCATAATGTGATTTTCTTACCCCCTAATAATCTAAATAGAGCATGGGAGAATTCTTATTTTTTAGTTTCCGTAATAATGATAATATCACATCTTTGTGATCTAATTAAATTACGGATAGCCCTGGCTTTTGAGCCAGCCCCTAAGCCTCGGATATTCCAAGCTCCAATGATCATAATAAATTGTTAGAAAAGCAAGAGGGACGTTCCCTCTCAGAAGAACTATCCTTGTTGCTCAGAGACATGGGAGGTTTCCCCTGATCTCTTCTAACTTGGGAAAAAAACAGTCGAGCCTCATCCAGAGACCTAAGCTGAATACCAATTTTATAGCAAAAATCCAGAAAATGTTTATAAGAATCCCAAGTCAAAGGATCAAAGTCCTTGTTTAACATGGCAGACATATCATGATCATTAGAAGAGGCAGAAGATGATGGAGAAGCAACATAATTATCAGTATTTACAGCACAAGGCAGTTGTTGGGTAGAGAAATTAAGAAGTACCTGGTGCATGAATGGGGGTTCCCGGATGAGAGGGATGAGGTTCCAGGGGGTCTCAGTAGTCACTTCCTTCTCTACACAATCATATAGCGCCAGCAATTTCTGGAATTTCCCCATAGATAGGTTTCTAGCACGGATCTCAGCATGGACGAAGCTGGGTTCATCCAACAGGGAAGATGCAGACGCCTTAGAAGAAGAAGAGGCCTTGTGTCGTCCGTCAGAAGCTGGAGGGGTGGGAGAGGACTTGATCCAGCCATCGGAGGTAGAAGGCGAGGGAGAAGCTTTATACCATCCCTCCGAGCCAGGCACAGTAGGGGGTGGGAAGGATCCCCATCGATCCAGGTGAGGGGGCACTTGATTGAGGCTGGGAGAATGATCTGGTCCATACATTAACCCCTTGTTTTTTCCCAAACTTACCTCCACGCCATGTCTTGGTGGCCTTAAAGGATTTCCTACTTGGAGGGGGAGCTCTCTGGTGATGGGCAGTGGAGGGTCTAGCAAGCCAGGCAGAGTCTTGGGGGTGGGTGTTGAGCGGTTCCTTAGAAGAGGGATCACAGAGATCCCAGCTTGCTCTGAATTTAATCGGGTAGACAATTCTCCCAAAGGCATAGAACCTTGTGTCAGGGAGTTCTTTGCCATAGTGTAACTGGATGCGATACTTTGCAAAACTTTGTTATTTTGCATTATCAACAAAGAGATCAACCTCTAGGAGGTCAGCAAAATCATCCACTATACACTTAAAAACATATACGTTCCACAAATGATGTGGAATACCTTCTAACCTGACCCACACTCCCTCCTCTCTGAGGGTAAAGACCGCATTAGTTTGCGGAGACCAGTGAACAAAAGTTGCAGGGAGAGCTTGCAGAGAAGACCCATAAAGGTTAAGGGTGTCAGTTTTGATTTTTGGGGACGGGAATTTGAGAAGGAATTTACCAGGTGTCGAGAGTTTAACTTCCACACCTGAAGCCAAAGGCCAGTGGGTGGATATATGATGCTCTAGTAATTCCTTAGATAGTTGGGTGGAGTGAGAGGATACTAAAGCATAACACGAAAGAGAAAGGAGGAGGTCGCATGTGGCTTCAGATGGGGGAATAACAGCCGGAGAGTGAGGGGAAAGACCCGCCATCCTGGAGGGGCGATCTACTCTTTTGCCTTCCTGAAAGAATTTACAGATGGCCACCGAGTGAGTGGGGGAGAGGCAACGGAAGAATAAACCAGAGTATTTGCAGTTAGTCTTAGTGTGGCCAAGGAGGCCACAAGAAAAACACTGCTTAGAAGCACGACAGAAACTTACCACGGGAAGGGGATCTTCCGTCGACGAATCGTAGTCCACTTCGATTGCTCCTCAGAGGAAATGGGAAAGGTAAGGGGAGTGAACCGGGAGCCAAACGAGGAGAAAGGAATAGAAGGGTCGCGAATGTCAGAAGATATTCGCTTGTCAGAGGATATCTCGCTGGCAGAGAAACGTGGGTGAGAAGGACCCGAACCACCACAGAGAGGAGGTGAGGAAATCTCGTTGTCAGAAGACGTGCCTCCAGCTCTAAGTTGTGTCAAAGAGGTGTCGTGCGGAGCCATGTCCTTAATTAAACGCCGTTTGATTTGAAAATCGTCATTAAGACTGGTGAGGGTGGGAAACGAGAGGCTAGATTCAAATTACGTGTCGGGCAGAGCCCGAGGCGCAGGAACACTCTCGTAACCAAGCGAGGAGTCAGGGTCAGAGAGAAAGGAGGCGGTGGTACTGCTCCTGGTGAGACCGAGGTCAGAAAAAAGCAAGGTAAGGTCTGAGCGGACTGAGCCAGCGCGGGGCTCAAGGTCTGATGCATAAACATAACCGGTATGTTGCGCGCTGGGATATCTTAAGTCCTCAGACCACCGAGAAGGGGCGGGGGAGGGATCCCCGATAAGAGATAGCTTATCACAAGCCTGCGATAACACGGGACCAGAAGGGGATGAGAAATCCCACTCAGGGTACGGAGCAGATCCTGCTCCGTCGACAGAAGTGCCAGAGATCACGGACTCTCCCCCCGTCATCTCTGTCGAAAAATCGAGATAATAATCTTCATAATTAACCAGGGAGGGGAAGGTAATATGATTAACTAAATCAATCTCGGGATAATCGTCCCCATTATTACAAGGGAGGGGAAGGTAATAATCTTCATTATTACAACTTAACTCACTAAGCACTGGGCTAAACTTAGGGGGGGAATACCGCGAAAAACCCCACACTGTGCCCGAGGAGCCAAGGTCTCTTGACTTCTTGAGCACACCCGAACTGAAACTAGAAGTCGCTCCCCGTCGGCTCACCGGAGGTAAGATCGCCGGAGCTCCAGGGAGCAGAATAGGGTCTTCACAAATCGAGTGCAGAAGTCCAGGATCAAGACCTCCAAGAGTCCTAGGAAGAGACCCCGAGACAGATCTAAACAAGAAATAAAAACCTTCCGCATCCAAAAATCTAGGGTAAACATATGCAGAAGAAGAAATATATTCAACTATCACCGATCCAAAGGCATCAATATAATCAGAACATAAAAAACATGATACCATCGTATTCAACCATGTCGGCGATATAGATCTGGAAATATAGAAGCAGTTCACAGAAATATCAACTGAAGTAAAGGAATAGCAGAATAAACAGGAAGACGGGCCTAATGTAACCGTCAATGTGCCTAAACGGGACGATAGGGGATCGTCCGAGGCGGATATACCCAGAGAAGTACCCGACGGAGGAGGGGGAGCTTTCCCCCATCTGTCGGTAGAAGATCAGGGAGCTAAATGAATGGGGGAGGCCTTCCTCTTCCGGCTTCCCAGCACAGGAAGCAACGAAGAGTACAGGGGGGGATAGAGGTTACCCGTCGAGATCGCGCCTTCCCAGACGAGGAGCTCACGGGGAGCGCCTCCCCATCCAAAGCAGTCTTGCGAGAGCGGAGGTTGTAGGGAGGAGGATCGTGGCGATCAGAGGATGAGCGTCGACCCGCCGCCATAGGGATCCCAGGAGGGAGAGGCGGAAATGCACGGCAAAGGCAAGTCCTTCAGAGCTTTAGGGTTTCGTAGGAGCGATTGCAACTTTTTCGCGAGAGCAAGATTTTTTATTTATTTTTTATTTAGGAAATAATAGTTGGTGGCTCAAACCAGGGGAGGAGGATTGTGGGCTTTTTGGAGACAAAGAAGCGGAGATAAAGTCAGACTTGTTCACGTTGTTTTAATTTATAGGAGAGATTTGAAGATGAAAGAAAGTAAATAGAGTTACCATACCTTTACGTCCTATGTATGATTTTAGTTATTTCGTTTAAGGGTAATTTTGACGTCACATTAGAATACTTAAAGTCATTTTGACTTTTTCTCAACCGAGGGAGAGAAGGTTATGGAGTTCTGATTTTTCTCCAAGCATTCCATCCATCCTCTAACTAAACAAGAGAAAATTTGAACTTTCTCTCCAGATCACTGCCAGAGAGAATGTATATAGAATTCAGAGATACCCTAGACAGAGTATTACGGAATTACCAAGGGTATCAGCACCATTCAGCTTGTACCCAAGGGTCCGATTGGTTTCAAGGTCAGATTTTTATGGCCAGAAAACTTCCCCATTGTTTTCATTGAAGCACTTTATTTATTAATTCCTCTTCCTCCCCTACAAATACAAAATCAACAAGAGGCAAAGTGGATGACATGTTGTTAGTTTGCAACTCAGTTAACCATGGAAAATCCCACTAGTTATCATGACAGTTCCCACCTTTCCTCCTCACTTTCCTACCAAGAAACATCTCCTCCTCTCCATTCTTCTTCCATCAACAACAACATATCTCACCCCCTCCTCGACCTCCAACCAACCGTCGCATTCACATTCGACCTCAACCAACAAGAACAACAGCAATGGCAAGAAGACCACCTTCTCCCACATCTTCCAAGAGTGCTCCATCCAAAAATTTCTCGATCCCGGCAAACAGGCACATGCCCACATGATATCTTCAGGTTTCACACCCACCACCTTCGTCACCAACTGTTTGACCTACATGTACCTCAGCTGTTCGTGTCTGGACTACGCCCGCAAGCTGTTCGATCGAATGCCCAACAAGGACGTTGTTTCTTGGAACGCCATGATAGCTGGTTGTGCCAATGCTGGCTCGATGGGTGCCGCGGTGTCGTACTTCGCTGCCATGCCGGATAGAGACCTTGTGTCCTGGAATTCACTTATGTCGGGGTTCTTGCGGAACGGCCAAGCGTTTGAGTCGTTGGATGTCTTCTTGCGGATTGGTTGCAATGGTGTGTGCCGTGACTTTACGAGCTTTGCTGTTGGTCTTAAGGCGTGCTCGGCTCTGGAGGATTCCTGTTCAGGTGTTCAGATGCATGGGTTGTCTACACGCATGGGCTTGGATCTTGATGTGGTGACTGGCAGTGCTCTTGTTGATATGTATGCGAAATGCCGTTTGTTAGATGATGCTCTTCAATTTTTCCATGGGATGCCTAACAGGAACTGGGTTTCATGGAGTGCAATGATCGCAGGATGTATACAGAATGAATGTCTTTTGGATGGTTTGCAGTTGTTCATAGACATGCAACATGCAGGAATAGGTGTCAGCCAGTCGGCTTATGCAAGCATCTTAAGGGCTTGTGCACAATGGTCATTGCTTAAATTGGGTAGGCAGGTTCACGCCCATGCTTTAAAGAGAAATTTTAGTTCTGACACTATAGTTGGAACAGCTATCCTCGATACGTATGCAAAACATGGCAGGATAGAAGATGCTACCAACGTATTCCAATCGTTACCAGTACGTAGTCTGCAGTCTTGGAATGCCATGGTTGTTGGGCTTACTCGGAACAATAAATGCTTTGAAGCAGTGAAACTAGTTCAGCTGTTGAATAGCTCCGGCATTGGTTTAGATGAAACCAGTTTGTCAGGTGCTTTTAGTGCTTGTGCAGGTAGTGAAAATTATATGGAAGGATTGCAAATTCATGTTATGTCTATTAAGAAAAATTTGGATTCAAACGTCTCTGTTGCCAATGCAGCGTTGGATATGTATGGAAAATGTAGAGCTCTGGTTGAAGCTTGCAGAATTTTTGATGAGATGGGCCGAAGAGATGTGGTCTCATGGAATGCTATGATAACCGCCTTTGAGCAAAATGCTAGTTATGAAGACACGGTCCTATATTTTGATCAGATGCTACAGTATGGGATGGAACCCGATGTTTTTACCTTTGGTAGTGTTCTTAAAGCATGTGGTGCACTGTTATCCCTGGACCGTGGAATGAAGATTCATGACAGAATCATCAAGTGTGGGTTGGGCCTTGATTCATTCATGGGTAGTGCACTTGTTGACATGTATTGTAAATGTGGGGTCATGGATGAAGCACAGAAGATTCATGATAGAATAGAGAGACAAACAACTGTCTCATGGAATGCGATGATATCGGGGTTTTCTTCACAGCAACGGAGTGAGGACTCTCAGAAATTATTTTCCAAAATGTTGGACATGGGATTGAAGCCTGACAACTTCACTTATGCTGCAGTTCTAGATATATGTGCGAATTTATCCACTGTTGAACTTGGAAAGCAAATACATGCTCAAACAATCAAACAACGATTGCAAGGTGATGTATTCATATCAAGCACCCTTATTGACATGTATTCTAAGTGTGGCAACATGCAGGAATCCTTGCTGATTTTTGAAAAGATGCCGGAGCGAGACCATGTGACCTGGAATGCCATGATCTCAGGCTATGCACAACATGGCTTAGGAGTGAAGGCCATTGAAATCTTCAACAGGATGAGAGCAGAGAAGTTTAAACCAAACCATGCAACTTTTATAGCAGTTATTCGAGCATGTGGATATATGGGCTTGTTCGATGAAGGGCAACTTTACTTCCATTTGATGCTTAGTGATTATGGGTTAGAACCACAGCTTGAGCATTATTCATGCATGGTAGATATAATTGGACGTTCAGGGCGTGTTCATGAAGCCTTGAAGCTTATCTATGACATGCCATTTGAGGCTGATGCTGTCATATGGAGAACTCTTCTCAGTGCCTGCCAGATTCATAGAAATATGGAGGTGGCAGAGTTAGCTGCCAGTTCTATCTTGCAGCTAGAAGCAGATGATTCAGCTGCCTGTATTCTTCTATCAAATATCTATGCAGAATCAGGAAAATGGGCAGAAGTTTCGAAATTGCGCCGGATGATGAGGGAACATAAGCTGAAGAAAGAACCTGGTTGTAGTTGGATTGAAGTAAAGAATGAAGTGCATACATTTCTTGTGGGAGACGAGGTCCATCCTAGATGCTCAGAAATTTACGAGGAGCTTGCACTGCTGATCAATGACATGAGATGGGTTGGGTATGTACCTGAAATGGATTTCTTTCTCATAGATGATGAAAATGGGCAAGTAGATAAGCAAGAGCAACTCGAAGTCAGAAATCAGCAACAGCTATGACTTTGATACGAGCGAGCATAAATCAAACTGTCAAAGGTTTTGTATCTTTTCCTGAGAAGAAAAACGTAGCGCTGGCCAGCTTTATATATTAAGAAAACATACTCATTGGATGATTGGAACAAAAGTGTCCGATAAACAGTGCTATCAAGGACTCGAATTCATGATCCGGATGCATGGGTACAGTATTTAAGATTGGTGCATGAGAGGACCAGCTTGCTCACTTTCTTTCTGATTTGGCACCTAAAAAGTAGGCAGATTTTTTATTATTTCAGTTTCAAGACAAAATCTCCGAGGCGTCAGTAGTAACTAGTAATCATGGCTTTCTACATTGGTTGTTCTATTCATTGAACAGAAACTACTGCAATAAGGAAACTGAATGTTGACGGAGTTTCAATTGGAAATTCCAGATTGAAGAATACTAAAATGGGACTGTAAACGAATGCATACTTAATAAATTATGCATGAAAGGTTAACTACCATTAGATTGTTATTCTACAGTTATAATGTGTGACGGAAAAAGATCGAAAAAATAGAAGAAAAAAAATCACTTTAACCATTTATAATATCATTGACCATTTAAGAAGAACCAAAATCAATAATTCATGCACGGTCTCCTTGAACTGATCGAAGAAATGCTCACTTTGAACCAATTTGCATGAGAATGGAAGGTGGTCGAATGCTGTATGGTTAACAGATATTAGACAAGTCAAATTTTGATGAATGTAAATGAAATTGTTGTGATTGCTCGACCTGAAGTAGGGATTTAGGCGTGTTTTTTACAGTTACCAATGAGTAGCCCATTCATGACTTCTTGAAGGCAAAAATTTCTTCCAATTCACCTTTTCAAGAAGTTTTATACGTAGTAGTACTAGTCTCAGGTACGTTCGCAAAGAACATATCCAGAGACTACAGTATGAAAAACTAAGATAAGAGGCCTAAGCAAATCTTAGATAAAACTACGTCCCATATCGGTTCACTCATGACCTATGGAACATCTTTTACTCTCTTGGATCTTCCGACCATTTTAGCAGTTAACAATGGAAGTTATAAGCTATCCAGGCGATCGAGATAGCACATCAAGAAAGCTCTACCATTTGATAATATTATAAATATGTAATTATGGTTCTTATAAAATTCCGTGAACGATAGAAGTGCTAAGCCTATATTGGTCAGGAACAATTCTAGCATTGATTTCTGCACATTTCAAATTAGCAAACCAGTTTTACAATAGTTTGCTGATAGACAAGATGCAGTTCGATGCCCAATACAAGGGAATAAAGAATGTGAAAAAAAATACCACAAATTTTATTACTTGTACCAAAATTTAATACATGGTGACAGAGAGCAAGGCCAATTCGATGAAAATGGAGGATTTTGGTGGTGATTCTCACTTAGAAAAGGACCTTTCCTAATCTAGTTGTAAGAGATGCACGGCAAGCACTGACAAAAACAACACCAGAGCAGCCACCATGGCATGCTTTACTCTAAGCTGTGACGCCTCTATGGTTCTTACAGATACAGGCTCCAATTCTGCAGCAGCTTCATTCTCCATTGAATCACTAGTGGCTTTGCCTGTCTCATGAACAAGCATCAGTCCAGAAGTCTCAACCTGAAAAGGAAAAAGATTACTTCATAGTTGGTCACTGCATTGGATACAAGAAGTGCTCAAAGTAACATCAGAGTGAAGAATTTTGACATCAAGAGAACAAAGGTTCGGAGCATCATCGCCATGTTCGAAGAAAATAGATGTCACATATGGCTCAAAGGAAAGGTCTACATAATTGGACATTTCTAGATGCATGTATTGAGTAGAGCTTTAACATAAATATCGTGAAAGAAGGCTTGCAGAGTTGCCACAGCGCACAGTCCATACATGTAATCATGCAGTGTTATACTACTTTTTATAATCAGTTATAACAGAATGCATATGCTGATGCTATTTTATACTGAATTTAATGAAATCAAACATATGTAACCGAACTTACAACCAACAGTCAACAGATCGTGCATGACAAGTCCTATCCAACACCAAAAACTAAAAGACAAATACAGCACGATAACAATGATGAATAACCTTAAAGCTTGCAGGAGAAGATTCTGTTACTGATTCTTGAGATGACTTCTGGAATTTATTTTCACTTCCAGTATTGATGTGACTTGGGAAGGCATGAGAGCTATCATTTGTCTTCCAGTACTTCTCCACCAATATCTTGTTCTCTTTCCTTAGAGCAGATATCTGTATATGAAGAACCAGTTTCTGAAATAGTACTTAATAATAATAGTAGTAAATGACCAGAAGCAAAGCTTGGAAAACCTGATATTTAGTCTACAGAAAAAGGACACCCAAAATTCATTGATTCCTTTCTAAATAAATGAATAAGAACAAACAATAATGTAATAGTAGAAAGAGGTACTTTATTCTTATACTCTTTATATAAGATGATAACAGCTTCAAATCATGGCATATCCTGATCTTTTACTCTTTTAACATGGTACCGGAGTAGGAATTCTGATCTAGGATTTCTGTCTGTGCTTTCACCTGTCATTCTCTCACTCTCGCCACTGCAAGCTATCACTGACCAGCCTTCTGCCTCTGTCTGGACCACCTAATCTGTTAAGGTCCCTCTTGCACACGTCCTCCACCCATAGCCCACCCTCTAGTGGTCTTTTGGTACCTGCGTAGGTGATCAGCTCCTCTGCCACCTCCATCATGGACTAGGGGCTAGGGCTAAACCTCTCTCAATTCTTTTCTATTCACCGTAATAACAGTTCTTCCTTCTAGAATGAGATGTATTGAAAGGAAAACCATTCGGTAATTCTGCATGTACTTGGTCTATGCTAAGTGCATGTGTTCGTCCTTTCTACCGTGATGATGTCTACAGAGCCAAAGTTCCTTTCAGGTGCAATCATCAAGTTGAAGAGTTGAATTACCTAGTGTGATCTCATTCCGTCCAAGTGTATGTTAGTGCACAGGATAAGATCTTCGATCTCACTCCCAATCTTGTTCATGCATAGGATGGGACCAATGTTGCATGGCTGAAGGACTATTGCGTCATGAATCATGTCACAGACTTGGAATAGAATGGAGTGAGTTTGGGTGCCAATATCATCTTCCTTAAAACAACAAGGATATTTAGGGTGCTATATGGGAGATGGATTGCCACAAGAAGAATATTTCTCATGCATGAAGGTTGTACAAGAAGGTCTTCCGCTTTCAACAAGGCAACATTCTCAAAGTGATTACTATGCTTCCTTTAAGGGGTCATGGGGAAGAGCTAAGCTAAACATCTACTGAAAACCATTCCTCAATGTTCAAAAACAAACCATGCAGACTGAAGCATTTCAGGTTGCAAAGTTCCTGTCTAGTTTAGCTCAAATTACAAACACTTTCAGAGTTCGGAGTCAGCTACTTGCTTAGGACTCCATACCGTCTCTCTGTTGTGTGTTTCCTCACCTTCAATGTGTTTCCTTTCCTGTTTCGAGTCCCACAGATGCCTAGACATGCATTGATTCTCAAGTCATGATATTATTTTTGTTTGAAATGAGTGACTGTTCTGTCATTTGCTCTATTTTCAGAAATTTGATGAACCGAAAAAAGGTTACTATATGGTTCATTAAAACCATTGCTTCTGTTATTGATGCCAGTGATTCTACTGTAATTTTGTGCCTCTTAGAGAGTTTCACAGTGCAAATTGCATGAGGTTAATCCAAGTTGTATAGAACTTGAATTCATTTTGGCTGTAGAAACAGGACACTAGTGTTAAATCTTTCATGTTCAGAACATGTTTCCTATATTGATTCTGAATCGGGTCCATCTTGTACTTTTTCCCTCTATATAATAGGTAGAGCCATGGAGGCTTTAGCCCCTGTTTCGAGTTCTGCGGCCAGCAAGGAAGGCAGGTGGTGTGGGATGCAAGAGGAGATAAGGAGTATGGTGTGTGGGATCGCGCAGTCCTTTGGGAAGAGTGGCTCTGAAGAGTCTAAGGGAGACCCATGGTTGAACTAGCTGAACTGTTTGCATACTCCAACCTTCAAGGACTGAGATAGACCTGAAGAGTGCGAGGCTTAGTTGCTGAGAGTCGAAAAGATTTTAGAGAGCATGGCATACTTAGAGGAAAATCAAATACAACTAACTTCTTTCTTGCTCGAGGGCGACATCGATCAGTGGTGGAGGACAACTTGACGCCTGAAGTTCCCTAAATTTGATTTGCTGATGATTTCATGGAAGAACTTCCAGGATGTCTTCTATAAGAAGTATTTCCCTCACTATGAGAGAAACAAGCTAGACAAGAAATTTAGAGGCCTACAACAAGAGAATATGTCAGTGGTCGAATAGTACTTTCTCTCGCTTTGAGCAATTTGCTCAGACCTTCGTTTCGGAGGAGCGCAGAGCCAAAAGAATTCTAGAAGACTTACAAGCCAAGGTTGAAGATGAAGGTTATGGCCAATCGATGTCAAACACAAAGTGGTGGACATGACATCCCACTTTGAAGATGAATACAAGAGGTATAAGGAGAGCCAACTGAAAGGAAATGCCAAGATGACTATGCTGCGATTATTTGTCTTTGGGGTGTCAAACTTTGATAGTTCTGGAAACTTAAGTAAGAAGAGAAAGGAACGTGTCAACGCCAGTTTTAGTGGAAGGTACAGTTTTGTTGGGAGTAGTAGTATTGGATTTAGTCAGGCAAGATCCAGTGACAGTCTGCAAACAAGGAGAGCTTGCTTTCTCTGCGGTCAAGTAGGACATGTGGCTACTAGGTGTCCATGTTAGCAGCAGACGCTGGTTAATGTAGTGTGCTATAATTGTGGGAAACTAAAACATATACAGAGGAACTATCCTAACCCTCCTAAAAGAGTTGGATGTATTGTGCCAACCAACTAGAGGATGTGTATTCACGATTACTACTTCAGATGTTAGGTCTTTAGAGGATGTTGTGAAAGATAAGGAACAATAGTTCATTGTATTGTGTAATTCTTCACTTTCCTATTATAATTATGTATATCCACCACTTGTAATTAAGGAGAATTGTTATTTGTGGTTATTATGTATGTTGTCCTTAGAATCTTTTCTGAGAGCAGACCAGAAGATTAAGGTGTTGTTCGACTTAGTGAGTTCATTCTTTTTCTCTGAGTTTTTTACAGTGGCGATTGGAGATAGGTCGATTAGATTGGCTTTCCATTTCAATATGGTGACTTCGCTGGGAGAGTACAGTTAGACATAAAAGTACCTATAGTCAATTGACATAGTGTTGGGTGGCATGAGTCTCGAGGCCAATCTGCTAATGATAGACATACAATCGTATGATGTTATATAAGGTATGGATTGACTGACACAACATTTGATAATGATCGACTGTATTAAGAAGAGAGTACTTATAAAGTGTCCTTGAGGGAGATGTGTTTTGTGTAGGGAGTGAGACTAGGTAAGGCTAAGTTTGTGATTTCTGCAATGAAGACTTACCACTCTTTGAAGAAAGATTGTGTGAGGTACCTGGTTAGTGTAGTTGTTTTGTCCTCGTTGACTCTAAAAGTACACGATATATCAATTGTTTATGGATATTCAGAAGTCTTTTCTGAAGAATTACCAGAAATGCTACTACATAAGGAGATTAAGTTCCTGATCGATCTGATGTTGGGGTTTGACTCTATTTCCAAGGTCTCATATAAAATGGCACCTGTAAAGTAGAGAGAACTCAAGAAATAGTTGCAGGAATTACTGGATAAAGGATTAATCAAGTCAAGTGTGTCACCTAAAGGTGTACCTTTCTTCGTCAAGAATAAATATGATTCACTTCAACTGTATATAGATTATTGAATGTTGAATAAAATAACAGTAAAGAACAAATATCCTTTGTCGAGAATAGATGATCTGTTTAACCAGCTACAAGCATCCTCAGTTTTTTCGAAGATCGACCTGATGTTAGGATATTACCAATTGAAGATCTGAGAATCAAATGTCCATAAGATGACATTTTAGACTCGATATGGCCATTATAAGTACTTGATGATGTCTTTTAGATTGATGAATGCACCAGCTGCATTTATAGATCCGATGAATAAAGTATTAAAAAAATATCAGTATTAGTTCGTGGTAGTATTTGTGGATGATGTACTGATTTACTCTCTGAACATGTAAACTCATTAAACACACTTGAGGATAGTGCTAGAAATGCTAAGGCAACATCAATTGTATCTTGAGTTCTCAAAGTGTAAGTTTTAACTAAGTGAAGTTATGTTCCTTGATCACATCATCTTGGGAAAGGGTATCAAGGTAGATTCCATCAAAGTGGAAGTTGTGAATAACTAGGTTAGACTCAAGAACGTCTCAAAGATCAGAAGTTTCTTAGACTTAACAAGATATTATTGAAGATTTATTTAGAATTTCTTTAAAATTACTGCACCCTTGATAAGGTTAACATGGAAGGAAGTCCCGTTGAAGTGGAATTGACAATGTGAAGAAAGCTTCAATAAGCTAAAGGATTGTCTGATCACGTCGCTTATGTGAACTTTAGCTTTTGGGAGTGCTGATTTTTCATTGTATACAGTGATACCTATGGTAACAGGTTGACTTGTGTTCTTATGTAGTATGGCAAAGTGGTGGCATATGGAGATGGCTACTATAATGTTTGCATTGAAGATTTGACAATCCTACTTTTATGGTGAACAGTTTGAGGTGTTTACAGATCACTAGAGTCTGAAATACATATTCACTAAGAAAGATATGAATCTGAGATAGCAATATAATTGTGGATGTTCAACGGTTTAACCCATTTGTGCAGAAGACTTGGGGAAAGTTGGAGGCGGAAGAGACAACTCATTTCTTTGTTGTTGTTGATAGTGGACTAAGATATGATCTACAATTATATGTGCCTTAAAAGGAAAAAGTAAGACAGAGATTCTTAGATGAAGTCCACCAATCTAAGTATATCATTTATTCAGGAAGCACCAAAATATATAAAGATTTAAAATGAAACTTTAGTGACCATGAATGAAAAGAGATGTAGCTAGATGTGTGACCTGTCAAATGATTAAAGTTGAACATCAGAAGCTTGAATGAACACTGCAACCTTTAGATATTCGAGTATCGAAATGGAAGCATGTTGCTACGAACATCATGCCAGGATTACTCAAGACTAGGAGGAAGAATGATAAAGTGTGGGTAATTGTAGACCACCTCACGAAGTCAACTCATTTCTTGATCATAAGGGTGAATCTATTTTTACTATAATTGGCAAAGTTGTACGTATTTGAGATCATTTGTCTGCATGGGAATCCTGCATGGATTATGTCTGACAGAGACACTCAGATCACATTGAAATTTTAAAGAGCTTTGCAGGAGACGTTTGGTATCATGTTGAATTTTAACATCATTTTCCATCCCTAGTCAGATGATCAAATTGAGAGAACCATCTAGACATTGGAAGACATGTTGAGAGCCTGACTCTAGATTTGAAGAGCAACTAGGAAGATCATTTGTCATCATAGTATTAAACATCGGTTTCGTGTCGACCTTCGGTCCAACAAAATTAGGAAATGTGTCGGACATTGGTGGAAATGTCGATGAAAATGCAGTAAATTTAAGAAAGTCCATGGAAATGATCAAAAAACTTTTGAATTTTGAATTGAAACTCTAGCATAAGCTAAAGTAAGCAATAATCTACATCTTAGACTACTTAGATCAACTTCCTCAATATGTATCACATTAAAATACAATAGATGAATCTAATAGAAATATCCTAAAGTATAAATAATACATAAAAATACTTCATAAATGTTTAAAAACGAAAGTACTCTATCTTATGAAATCTTTCAATTTATTCTCTTTACCATTCATCATTTCTAGACTCTATTATTGCTTTTCTATACATTTCTCTGTCTTCTAAAGTATCATAGTCTAGAGGATAAACCATATCATCATCTGAATTTGAAATGAGAATAGCACCAGAAGTATCTTCATTGAAAAGAATCTTGTTGAACCTTTCTTCTCTCCTCTTTTTGTCATTTTTCTTTGCTTTAGTGTTTTTTAATAGCTCTCTTATTTGAGCAGAAACTCCATATGGACATGATTTACATTTAGCTACGTTTACTGTATTCACCAACAAGGTGTTGTTTTAATTTTGTTATTCTTCCACTCTTTATTTACTTATTACAGTATTTACATTGTGTTTTTTGTCTATCATAATCAATTAGATATCCATGCAACAAACTTGGATCCTTCGATTTAACTACTCTAACATCACTACGACTTCCACTACTTTCAGATTTTAAGGAATTTGACATTATGAAGGCTGAAAATAAATGATAGTTGTCATTAATTTAATGAAATAATGCATTCAAATATTTTCTGATTTTCTACATGTTTTAGTGGTTTTTACAATCGTTCTTGATTTTTTTTCAATTTTTCTTGATTTTTTAATTAATTATGAAATATTTTGATTTTTTTAAAAATTATATAAATTTATTAATTTATATAATTATATGTCAAGTTATTAACAATAAGATTCAAAATAATAAAATAAACTTAAAAAAACTTTAGATCTATGTAATATTATGTTAGATCTAATTAAGATTTAGGTTTATACTTTATATCTAAGATTACATGTAAACTTAAAAAAAACGAGACTTAAATGGGAGTTGTTTTAAACAATACAATCTTATGACTATGACATAATATAAAAGTGGTACAATAATACAAAAATGGTAATATTAAACATAGGATACCTATTAATTAAAGATAATGAAATTAAATCAACAAATGAAATTGCAAAAGTTTTCAAATTTGCAAATCACCCAAAAAAAATGAAATTACATGAAAAAACTTAAGATTTAACGAATAGAAATACATTAAGTATAATTATTCTTGATTTTTACAATCATTCTTTATTTTTTTTCACTTTTTCTTGATTTTTAATTAATTATGAAATATTCTTATTTTTTAAAAAAATTATAAAAAAAATTACTATTGTAATAAAATTATTATGTTAAATCTATCGTCTATGTGATGAGCTAAAATATTATTAAGTTAAATCTTTATTTTTTAATTAATTACTAAATAAACATGAAAATTCTTTAAATAAAAGGAAAGATTGACTTTAAAAGAAAAAAAAATGAAAGAATGGACAGCACAAGATTTAATAGACAAAAAAAAGAAGAAGAGCCGTCGACTTTTACACCAAAAAAAAAAAGGAGAAATGGAAGGTTCGAGACATACACTGATACACATAAGTTATGGCACATAGCACATTAAAGAGATACAAACTTTATAAGAGAAAAAAAGGACTGGAGTAGAAATAAGGGTTGGAGACAAACGAACCTGAGATGGTGGACCGACGGAGCAGAGGTTAGAGCAGAGCTTGATGGGCCGACGGAGATGGTTAGACGCAATGGCAGACTAACAGCAAGGGTAGACTAGCGGCAAGGGTTAGAGACGAACGAACCTAAGACGACATGCTAGCAGAGCAGAGGCTGGAACAGAGCTTGACGGACTGATGAAGATGGTTGGACGCAAAGGCAGACTGGCGGTAAGGGCGAACGCAGGAAAAGTTTGACTTGAAGGCTGGAGCAGATGATAGGTCGATGGAGATGGCTAGATGACATAGACCGATGACAAAGGCGGACGATGTAGGAGAAACTTTAGGAGAGGAGAAGGGAGAAGACGCAGGTGATGAGATGATACGAAGGAAACCTACTAATTTTAAAGGCGGAGCAAAGGCTGGAGCAGAGGATCATGGATTGTGGGGAAGGTGCGTCGTTTGTGTCGACTTGTGGAGAAGGCATATAGTCCGTGTTTGGTTGTGTAGTGTGTAAAAAAAATCTAGCATCCACCGACAGCTACCAATACTACTGATACACGTCAACATCCACCAAAATTTGATACGTGATGACATACCTATGCATTTCGTTTTCCTATTTTCATGAACTGATACGTGTCGACGATATTTCGCCGACATGAATCGACATTTGATTCTATGTTTGTCATTGATCGAGTTTGTTTATAATAATAGTTATCACTTTAACATTGGGATAGACCCATATGAAGCTTTGTATGGGAGATTGTGTAGATCACCCTTTTATTAGAGCAAGGTGAGTGAACACCTACTCCTTGGTCTAGAGATCATACAATAGTATTCAAACAGAGTGGATTTATTCGCAAGAAATTAGTGGCTACATAGAGCAGGCAAAAAAATTATACAGATAGAAGGTAGAAACCTTTAGAGTTCGAAGTGAGAGACTTCGTCTTCTTAAAAGTGTCACCAATCAAAGGAGTAATGAGATTTAACAAGTAGAAAAAGTTGAATCCTTGCTATATTGGACCTTATAGAATTTCCAAAAGGATTAGTGAAATTACTTACAAGGTCGAATTACTTCTAGATCTATCAGATGTGCATAGTATATTTCATGTTTCTATGTTGAAGAAATGCTTGATTGACACATCTCAGGTGATACCAGTTCAGTCAGAAAAACTGCAAGAGGATTTGTCTATGGTCAAGGATGTCATCCAAATTCTTGATAAAAAGAAATAAATCCTGAAGAACAAAGTAATTCCACTTGTTCTAGTTTAGTGGCGATACCATAGCTGAGAGGAAGTCACTTGAGAAAGTGAAGTGGACATCCATTCACAGTACTCTTATCGATTTGCCTGCAGATGTAATTTCAAAAACGAAATTCTTTTGAAAGGGGTAGGATGTAATATTTGAGAACTCTATAGGTCACATGTAGGTTCTAGGTGTGTTTTGCTAGCCTAGAGCGTGGTAATTGTAAGTTTTGGTTTTGGGATTCGATTGCTACTTGGTTATATTTTTGGTGATCAAGTTGCGAGATCAATTAGACCGATTGGTATTTGATTATCTCTAAATGTAATATTCTTCTTGGATAATTAAAGTGAATTTTATGGATATTTTTCTCTTTAGATATCCTATTTTGGCATGTTGTACCCTATGAGTACGCGAAACACGAGATGGACAAACACAGTTGTACTACAGTATCATCCTGTGATCGCACTATGTTTGGACAACCACCCTGTGATGACATTGTTTATGACTAGTGCCACACACGAGACTCTTATTAAAAGGGAAAAAAGAGATGACGTTAAGCATTCATAGCTAAGAGGTTGAGTAAGAGCTTGAGAGAGTTTGAGAGGAATCTAGAGGGAGAGAGAGTGTGAGTTGTTGTTGTGGTTACGTAAGTAACTAACCGTCGTAAATCATATGTTGTAACCTACGTTATCGCTGAACTGCTGTCATCGAGTGTTGTCGTTGCACGTGGTCGTTACTATGAGTGGAGTTGTTGTGTTGTGTGAGCGTATAGAACGAACATCGGTGAAAGGTACGTGTCTTACCCCGAAATCCCTTTATTTATTTAATTATGTGTATAGTAGTTATGATTGTGCCTTTGGATTCCACGCGAGAACCCGGTGTTTTCATGATTCCATGTTGGGAATTCTACTTATGACAGCTAAAGGCTGCATATGGTGGGTTTTTAAGGGGAAAAACCCTTATATGTGAATTTAGTGTTGTAACCACACAGTGACGGGAAGGTGCATACAAGACAGAGCCATGTACACATCGAAAGGCCATGGAGGGTGTAGTGTGTTCGAGGAGGATTTTAACTAAGATGAAAATAAAATGGAAAAGGATAAGAAAATGGGATCGCTATTTGGTCTATTCAAATTGGAAAACAAGGAATAGAGTATGCAAAGGAAAGGATATGCATGTAATAAAGCAAAATGAGTTGAAAACATCATACTCTGTGTCAATAGTTACTACACACTGAATTACTATGGTCAGAGAAAAGGTAAGGATTCTTGTTATACACGGGAAAAATGTTAAGCACCCTCATATGCCCGACAGCATCGGTCTCTCTAGGCTTAATCCACTCGCATGTGTGACTCTCTAGACATGTATATGCCTAATAATGTATGGTCAAGGGACAAATGCATGATGCCTTGCTAGAATGAATGCTCCTTAATGTATGTCATGAGACAAGATGCTTGATGTTTATGCAAATGCAAATAAAACATGCTTGGAGGATAGATCAGGATGTGATAAACTAAAACCATGCAAAGAAACAATGCTCTACTAAACTACTGTATTGAATCAGGGGATTCGCATCAGGTATGTGTGCCAATTATGTGCGTCCGATGTGTGTGCTAGTGAATCACACCATCCTGACACGCCCCAGGTTCTTTGGTTCCAAGCAGCCGACCTCCTTACTCAAATTTGATTAAACCAAAGGCCAATTCGATGATAAAAACTATGTAAACATGCAATAGGAACGCACACAATAAAGTAAACATGGATGCAATGAGATTCAAACAACAAATAAATGATCTCCACAATTCGAACTCCACCAAAACTGTGATGCGTGTTCCTTCACCCTCAATGAGCAATCAACTGGAATAGGATGAGTCTGAGGTTGTGAACACATTTGAAGCATCACGAAGGAAAAGGGAGGAGAGTGCATGTGTCACGATGGACCGTGCCTTGCATTCAACGATTGACGGCCTTGTGCGAGGGAGATGAACCCATCACCGCAAGTAAAACACAGAGGATGCAAGCTCAAGCAAAATTCAGATAAAATGCATGCAATAAGATGACGAAGAGGCAATGCAAAGCAATAGGAAGAGACAATTACACCCCAAAACAGATTACTTACCTTTGTGGGGGTTGGGGATGTTCTTCCCAACGTCGATGGCTTGCAGTAGTGCTTCTTTAGGTCATCACTATGCAGGTTGCAATGGAGGCAGAAGATACTAGGTTGTGATGCTGTACGGTGGTTGCTAGTGCTCAAGGTATGCTATGCAATGATTACGTGGCTGTTGTGCGATGTTTGTTGTGGCTTAGGGTGGCCAGAGTTGGAGGGAATGCAGTGGTTGAGAGGTGGTGCAAGGTGTTGTGTAGAGGCTGTGGTCGAAGGCGAAGGGGGGTCTGTGCGTGCAAGGCCACAACAACCTCGTTATGGACGAGGTGGAGGTGGTTAACTAGGTAGGATGGTTGCATGAAGACAGTAGATTTCTAACTAAACTTTAAATGGTCAGCTAAGATTGAATCAAGGGATTAGTTTGGGTTTTAAACTTGAGATGAAGGACATGATGGTTAAGACATGCTAAAAACCATCCTCAAATCCACAACAACCAATTAGAAGCAAGGAAATAGACATCCAACATGTAAATAGGCGATCCAATCCTTTGCAGCACGTAACTAACCTAAGGCAATGTGCCAGGATATCGCATATGGAATACATGCTAGTGAAATGTGTTGGATCTATGTGTAACCTGGCCATGCTACAAGACCGCACTTGACCTGCTACAAGGCCTATTTCCTTGAATCTTTGGCTTGTTTTTTGAGTGCTTTAATACAGATTGGGCTCAAGGTGTTTAAGACTAGTGGTTTTGAGTAGGTTTATGATATTAGATGGGTTTGTGGTGCTAGAACAGGTTTGTGGTTCTGGGTGGTGCCTCATCGTAGCTAGAGCAAGCTCTTCTGAGAAATCCGTTGACAAACGATCTCAAAATCGAAGTGTCTATAGGTGTTTTATAGTTTGTTAAGTTAATTATAGTATGTCTTATGTGATTTTACGATAAATTATTCTGAGTTTTACCATGATTTATATTCCTATTGTGATGCATAAGGATTTCGTAGTGTTTGAGTATTAGTTTCCATTGAGATATATCTAGATTTCATTGCAGTAAGCTGCGGTTAGATTTTGAGATGTTTAAAGGTGTTTTAAGTTGATTTCTGAAATGATTTTCAAATAATTTTTCAAATTTTTTTTTGAAAAGAAATACATAAATTTTGCAAACATTTTGGGAAAAGATTTTCCAAGGTTTTAAGACATCAAATGGTCAAAGCTTCCGATAAGCGAACAAGGATGAATGATACCCTTCCATGCTCGTGAGTCAATTGTCTAGGATGAAGTCCGTGTGGTTTTGAGGAACCAAGAGGACCGTGAGATTATACTGATAGACCAAAGATGGTTGATACTAAGACCAAAGGTGAGGTCGGGATTAAGAGGGTTGAACAGTCTGACAGACAAACTAAGGATGAGTGATACCTCTGGAAGGTTGAGAGTTAGATAAGTAGGCATGAAGTCTGAGAGGATTGTTTTGGCTGGATCAGGAGGTGAAAAATCCTTCTAGGTGATCAAGTGTAACAGTCACTAAGGTGTCGAGAGGACAAACCCTATGAATGTAATCATTGTGTGAATAGATTAAAGATTCTATCTAGTGACACGAACCTGGGACACGAGAATCCTTGTATACGATGGTTTATTCATGACAGTGTAGTACGTTTAGACGACTGTTTGTCATTAATATCGATCGCTTTGCCCTGAGTGACTCAATAGATTTTTGAACTAGATTGTGTGTGATTTTGTTGAATTTGTGTTAGTTTTAGACTTTGATTTGGCATAGAGTAGTCATTTCAAGTGTGTATTAGAGATTTCAAAAATATACGTATTTTGGTTATGAAAAAAAATAATTAATTTTGAAAGACATATTTAAAAAGGATTTAATGCTTGTTTACAATAGAATCTTGCAGGTTTGGTATCTTTGCAGGTTTTGGGCTAATTGCTGCTGAGAAGGGCAGTCATGTGGCTTAAGAATTGAACGTCAGCAACTCCATTTCTAGTTTACTGTTTTTAATAGTTGGTAGGCGTGTGTTGACTAACTATTAGATGTCACTTACGTGTGTTTTTGATAAATTTTCTTATAAGTGCAAATATTACAGTCTAGTCTAGTGCATATAACAGGAGTCACATAACTGCATACCACATGTTCTGGTTAGAGTTAGGATTTATTTAGATTATTTATTTATTTAAATTCCTTCCATTTATTTTTGAGTTATTTATTTAATAATAACTCTAAGAGTATTCGAATTTTTAAGCACTAGTTAACATAATGTGCTGTAAACGTAGAAAGCAAGGACATATACAGAGGAATTGTCCTAATCCCCCTAAAAGAGCTGGAGATACACTGTGTCAACCGACCAGAGGACATGTATTCGCGATTGCTACTCCGAATGTTGGGTCTTCGAGGGATGCTATGGAGGATAAAGAACACTAGTTCACTATATTGTGTAACTCTCCATTTTCCTATAGTAATTATGTATATCTAGTACTTATAATTAATGAGAATTGTTGTTTGTGGTTATTGTGTATGTTGCCCCTAAGCTCTTTTCTAATAGCAGACCAGATGTTTAGAGTGTTGTTCGACTCAACAAGTTTATTCTCCTTTATCTCTGAGTCTTTTGTAGTGAAGATTGGAGATAGATCAACTAGATTGATTTTCCATCTCAATGTGGTGACTCCATTGGGAGAACATAATTTAATATGGAAGTATTTATGGTCAGTTGGCATCGTGTTGGGTGGCATGAGTCTCAAAACCAACTTGATAGTGATAGACATGCAAGAGTATAATGTTATACTGAACAAAGAACACTTTTAACATGGTATCAAAGTAGGGATTTTGATCTAGGATTTTCGTCTTTCACATGTCATTCTCTCTCTCTCTCCACTTTCAACTATCACTGACCAATCTTTTGCCTTTGTCTAGACCACCTGATCTATCAAGGTCCCCTTTGCACACCACCTCCACCCATACCCCATCAACTTAAGCTGTCCACACATGTTAGTGTAGCAATCCGACCATCCTATTGGTAAATCAGTCATATGTTGTACTCAGATCAAACCTTGCTTGTAACATTCTTCAAGGCTACTTGTGTGTCGTTGGTGAAGAACCTTAGTGGAACCTCTAAGAAGCTTAATGGAAAGAACTATTTTCTTTAGATAAAAAGTTTTGAGACCTCTATTGCAGCCCATTGGAAGTCAAAACACCTCACAGAACCTCCACCTGACAGCAAGGACAATACATATGATGATTGATATGTTGATGATGCAACCAATGTTTTATGGTTGGCCAACAACATGAAGCCTATCGTGGCACGTGAAGTTATGATGTTCTACCTGACAAAAAAGAATTAGGATACATTGTGACTCATATGTAGCTACGAGAAGAACATCTTGAGAGTCTTCAATGTATATGAACAGTTGTTCACATTACACTAAGGGGATCATTCGGTTTAAGAGCATTTCACAATCCTCTATGCATTACTAGATGACCTTGACGTATGTCGACCCTTGACCACCAACATCAATCGGATAAGATAGCATTGTGAGAAGCTAGCTATTGCAATCTATTTATCCAATCTAAATTTGGACCTCTGCTCCTAGATCTTATGACAGATTTTTGGTGTTGATAGTATTCTAGATTTGTAGACTACCTTTGCCAGGATTCTACGGATCTCTATAACCACGCCTACCTCAGTGTCAGATTAGTCAGCCATAGCAGCTACATATGATTGCAGGCACGATACCCTTATGGGGGGCGATTGTAGGGGGCACGTAGACAGCAGAGGCTAACCTCATTGCACACATTATGAACAGATGAGACATCAAATATATAGGTACTAGGATAAGATTGGTCAACCACTGATAGCACATGTCACTACAGAAACTTCACCCATCATGTTATCCAACGCTGAGCACACTATGATCGTCTTCTAAGTAGATTATGAGTGATTTCTACAGTTATAGGCCACTGACTTCTTTGTCACAACATTTCATGCTACTTCCTTAAGTACTAGTGCCCTCTTAGTCTCCAAGGACAACTCCTAAATCATTGACTCAGATGTCTCCTCTCATATAAGGTTGGCAATAAATCGGATCTAGACTCAGGACTCGTGAGCCTGGATCTTTAAAATATAGGTCTAAGTCCTGAAAATGAGATCCATATATCTAGATCCACTAGAACTGCTCATTTATTAGGTAAGGTCTGGGTCTAAAAATACCTAGACTTATGGACCCGATTTATATATAATATATTATAAGTTAAATATAAGAACTAATGTATAATATTTACATTATATATATAATATATATTATTCTACTCTTAAATCTCAATCTCTCATTCTCTCATTCTCTCATTCTCTCTATAGTTTAAAATTTGTATCTCTCGAAACCTTTCCGTCTCTTAATTCCTCATTCTCTCTACCTTCGACGATACAGGCATTGCCTCTGGCGTCCCCACTCGATCTCTGCTCCGTCCCGTCTCCCTCCTCCACCTCCCTCTATAGACGGCAACCCAGCTTCAATCCTCCCCTCTCCTACTCTCCCCCCTCCACCTCCCCTTTCCACCATTCACTACGCATCTGTGCCTCCTCTGGTCCTCCATCCTCCCTTTTCTTTCCTCCACCTCCCCTCTGTGATCCATCCCCTATTCTTCCTCCGCCTCCCCCAACTCCAATCAAAGTTCGTCCCCTTTTCTCCATTGCCTCCCTTCTCCAACTATCCTTCTTCCACCTCCCGGTCCTCCCCCTTCACCGACCACTGCCCCTTCCTTCAGTCCTCCCTTTTCCCTCCTCCACTTTTAACCTCCCCCCTCTGATGCTCTGCTCTCCCTCCTCCACCTCCTCCTCCAGCTTGAGTGACTAACAGCCACAAAGTCACCTTTTCCTTTTCCAAGCCAACGACAAACAACAGATAGACAGACAACCCCCTCTCCTTCCTTAGCCTTTCCCTCCAGCGGTGCAAAAGTTGCTAAGCAAAGGTTTCAAGTTTGTGTTTCCTAAAATCTTGAATGTTGAATATCAGAATTGAATTTTGAATATGTACAGTGTATTTAGATATATTTATTTGAATAATTTGAATCATTGAAATCTCCTATTTTTAGATAAATCTCCTACTTTTATTGAATCATTTGAATAATTGAATCTCAGTTGAATGTTATTGTATTTAGTAAAGTTTATTTGAATCTTGAATGTTAAAAGTGCATTCGAAATATATCAGAGTTGAATCTTGAATGTGTATTTAGATATGTTTATTTGAATAATTTGAATCAGTAAATCTCCTATTTTCATTGAGTCATTTGAATAATTGAATCTTAATTAAATGTCATTACACTCAGTAAAGTTTAATTATGTTCATGATTCAGGACCCATCAGACCCATTATTCTCATAGGTCTAGGTTTAGGTCTACGTCTTGATTTTAGAACCCAGACCTAAGCCCGGACCTGTGGAAAAAGATGGCTCTACGTTTGAGTATAGGTAAACCCGACCCGTTGCCCCCTACTCTTATATGTTAGGTATAAAAGACCTTTTTACCCGTTTATCTTAGCTTTCTGATATACGTTCAGTTACTATCATTGATGACCATTCTTGTCATGTAAATGGAGAAAAGATTGTACAGACTTCTTCTCAACTTAGATTAGAAAAAGTCCTATATCATACTGATTTTCCAGTTAATCTCCTCTCTATTGGTGCCATTATGGACTAGTTGCTTTGTTATGTAACTTTTTCTCATTCTACTACACATTTCAGGATTTGTAAACGAAGAAGATTAGTTTGAACTGTGAATAAGGACATGGCGTGTACCTACTTATTCGTGATTACATACCACAAAGATTGACATCTATGGCATCTACTTCAGAGTCGTTCATTCTGTGGCATTACCAACTAGCTCATCCTTCTCATAGGAAGTTGTAACAAGCTTTACCTGATTTTCTATATCCACACTCAATTAGGTAAGCACCATTGTGCTACTTTTAGATGTTTATGCCTTATATCGAGAAGTTTGTTTGAATTAATTTATTATGATATTTCGAGTCCAACTAGAGTCTAATCTATGTCAGGTCATTATTATCACATTATTTTTGTTGTTTCGTGTACGTCTTGGATTTATTTACTTAAGGAGCGTAGTTATGTCATTGATGTACTTAAAATTTTTATCAATGAAATAAAAAAAATCAATTTAATATTATTCCAAAATGTTTGCGTACAAATAATGTATTTGAGTTTATTCAATCTAGCATCTAGTCTTATTGTACCTTTTTGGGAATTATACATCAAACCTAGGATTGTAAATGGGTCGGATTTGACCCGTTAATCCGATTCGACTCAATCCATTAAGAACGAGTAAGGGTAAGAGTTTTGTCCATCTATTCATCCGTTAATCCGTTATCCACCTAGCCATCTTCTTAGTGGTAGGTCACCTGCTAACTCGTTAACCCACTATTGATCTTAACGAAGTGTATCTGATTTTGTTAAAATTGGAGGTAGAATTCTTTCTATATACACTATATATAACAATATGCAAATTTTTCGACGGGAATGGCTTAATTTATATTCAATGAATCCTGTGTTATTTTTAATAAATCTATATTTTATCGTATTTATGATTTATTAAAAAGTTAGTTCTAATAATTATTTGATATTCTAATGAAATATTATATACTCTAGGTCAGTATATTATTTTCAGTTGTGATTCTTGTACTTAAGTGATCTTCAATTTGAGCAAATTTGGTGGCTTATTCTTAAAAATTTATTAATTTTAATTTATATATTTTGTAGGTTCATTAGATTGACTTGAAGGGATGCTATTTAAAAATAGGAATGCAAGAGTTATTGAAGGAATATATTTTATGTGCATCATCAAACTCTAATCTTTATATGATTAAATGACATTATATTTATATTATTGTTAATTTTATTATTATTCTTGGATGAGCACAATGAATCAATGATGATGTTGTATTGTGCATCATCAAAATGTTGGAACCATTCTTCTTATGTATCATTAAATTTATTATTAATATTAGATGAAAACAATTTGATTTTTTTATAGGTTGTCTTATTAATAGTTTTTTTATAGTCAAGGTTCAATTTTGTGCTCAATTAAAGTCATGAAATAGTATAAATTGTAATTTTAAAAAATTAAAAACATCATCCATTTGACCCACTAACCTGCATCACTACCTACTAATCAAAAGGATAGTAGATAGGATAATGGTTAAGCATTTTTTAGAACGGATAATGACCCAACCTGTCACTCGCTAATAAGAGGCTAATAAAGGTAAAGGTAGAACCCATATCCAACTCGACCCGACCCATTTATAGTCCTAATCAGACCATTTATCCCTGCACATCTCAACAAAATGGTATTATTGAACACAAACACAGACATATGATGTCACACACACCATTATATTGCAAAAATATGTCCTAAAATACTTGTAATATGATGCAATCTTTATAACTTCCTATTTGACAAATAAGATGTCCTCCATCCTTTTAAGAAATATGGTTCTTCGACGTCTTCGACCAGATGTTCAACTTTTTCCTTTATCTCCTAGGATTTTTGGATGTATTGCTTTTGTCTAGTATCTCTCTCTTAACTTGACAAATTGTCTCCTAGGTCGATTAAATGTGTGTTTGTGGGTTACTCTAAGACTCAACGAGGCTACCAATGTTTTCATCCTCCTATTAGACAATATTTTGTCTCAACCGATGTCACTTTTTTGAGTCTTAATCGTTCTTTGATGGTACTACATCTAAGGTCAAGTATCTTTCCTCTACCATCTATAGTTGAGTCATCTGTCACGAGTGGAAATGACTCTTCCATTATGGACAAGGAGATGTCACATCCTTTGTAGGTATATCATTAACGTCAATAAATACATCCACCTCCTCCAACAAAACCGTCCTCCTCCATAGACACAAATCAACCTCCCATCAGTTCCGACTTTCCAATTGCACTATGAAGGATATACGTTCTTGTATTATTCATCTCATTTCCAATTTTATTTCATATGACTGTTTTCACCCATCCTTTCGTAGCTTTGCCTTGTCCATTTCTTCTAAATCTGTACCTAGAAACAACTGTTAGGAGACCCTTTTAATCTCTCATTGGAAGGCAGCCATAGATGAGAAAATAATAACATTGATGTCTCGTGATACTTAGGAGTTGATGACCTACCTTGTCAGAGCAACCGTAGTCACCTATAAATGGGTCTATATTGTAAAACACAATATAGATGGAATAATTGAAAGGTACAAAGCTAGATTGACGACTAAAGACTTCACTCAAACAAATGGTGTCAACTATGTAGAGACTTTTTTACCAATTGCCGACTAAATTCTATCATATTCATTCTATCCATTTTTATAAATCAATCATAGGAGATGTGTCTGTTAGATGTGAAGATTATCTTTTTGTATAATGATTTAATTGATTCGATACTTATGGAGCAACCTCCAAGATATGTTGCTTAGAAAGATAATAAAGTATGTAAGCTGAAGAAGGTTATTTATGGCTTAAAGCAGAGTCCCAGAATTTGGGTTAAAAAGTTTAGTCAAGTGATTTTCAGATATGTGTTATCGATCATTCTGTTTTCTACAGGAGGACTACTAGTGGATGTGTGTTTTTAACAATTTATGTTGATAACATTCTGTTGACAGATTATGATGTTGTAGGTACTAGAAAGACAAAAGAGTACCTTAGTCCACACTTTGTTACTAAAGACATAAGGAAGTCGTGGTACTTTCTAAGCATTGAGTTTGTATATGCCAAGAAGAGGATGATATTGTCTCAGAATAAGTATGTTCTTGATCTTTTTCATGAAATGGACTTTTAGACTTCTAAGTCAGAGAGTACACCTATTGAGCAGACACCACCCTTCTAGAATACTACTTCTATTAGAGGATCCTTATCAGTACAAGTGACTAATTGAGAATTTCATGTACTTGACAATCACTCAACCTAACATATCATATGTAGTCTGTCTACTCAGTCAGTTCATGTATAAATCTCGGAGAGTACATTAGAGTAAAGCCTTACATGTTCTAGCTTATGGCAAGGATGCACAAGGCAAAGGTCTAGTTTATAGGAGAAGTGGCCATATGACAGTTGAGGCCTATTTAGACTTAAGTTAAGCTAGAGACAGGAGAGATAGGAAGTCTACATTGAACTTCTGTACATATGTGAGAGGTAATCTAAGTATTTGACGTAACAAGAAGCAAAATATAATTTTCAGATTTAGTGTAGAGGCAGAGTATAGATTTATGGCCTAGATAGCATACAAGATGATGTTGATTGGGTCACTCATATTGGAACTTGATTTTCTATTGAGACGCCTATGCTTATGCATTATAACAACCAAGCTGCTATATTTATCACAAATAATCCTATTTTTCATGAGCGCAAGAAACATATAAAAGTTGACTGTCATTATGTGTGAGATATAGTGATGAGAGGTATTATTTCCACACCTTACCCTCAATCCTTGGAGTAGTTTACTGATATTTTCACAAAAGGTTTAAGTATAGGTGTATTTAGGACTTTATGTATCAAACTGGGCATGATAGATATATATATTCCAACTTAAGAGGAAGTGTTATAGTTATATCATGTATTAGAGTCTTATAAGTTAGACAGATTATTAGCTATCATTTATCCTAAGATTTCTAATAAATCCTATTTACATGTATTTTCATGTTCATTAATGAATAACACATTTTTTTTCTTGTTTTCCACAAAAACTCTACGATAAACTAAAGTAGGTAATAATCTACATCTAAGGCCACTTAGATCCACTTTTTAAACATATATATACTTAATATAAATATCCTACAACATAAATAGTACTTAAAAAGACTTAATATACAAATCATACCTAAAAATATTTAGTATATGTTTAAAATGAAGAGTACACATAATATTTAATATGGAAAGAAAATAGAAATAAGAGAATATCCAAGTGTTGGAGATGTAGAGTCTGATTAAAGACCACCCTTGATGTTGCCACTACGCTAAAACCATAGGGATCAGACATTTAGAACTACAACAGGAATAAATGTCCGTCCAACCACTTCATGACTTCTAACCTTATTATATATCATTGTTGAAGATATGATTGAATAACAAATTACATGGAAAAGTGTGAAACAGTTGTTTAACAAGGGATAGAATTGGAATTTCCAAACAAATTTTATCTTCACTTCATCAAAATCAATAAATTCTAGTCTTGCCCTCTCTCACCCTCTTTAATCTTTTCGTTCATATCCCACAACCAGACAGGATATTATGGAAGGACTGCAAACATAGTCTAGAACTGCTACTAGGCAACAGAAGCCATTAAATTAATATTCTTTTGTGCTCAGTTAGATCATCATAAGGATAGTGTGCATTGAAGTCCCTTGTTTAGGAAATTGAGTCTATCTGTAAGATAACTTAATTTCGTCATGGCAAACATACGAAAAAGAGAAAAATAAATTTCAAACCTGCATCTGAAGATGCTCTCTTTCAAGTGCTAATTTTGTGACCAGATCAGTGATTACTTTTGTCCTGATGCGGATGTCCTTTGCGGTGGCTGTTTTTGCATTATTAGATTGACGTAGAGAATTCTCCAGACACTGCAATCTACCCCTCAGGAAACCAAGTTCTTCATTCAGTTCTGAATTGGTCTCTGACAATAGATTACACTTAGAGTCTGCACTCTCTGCCCGCTTTTCAGCTTTGGATACTTTTGTCTTCAGATCCTCGATTAAATGTTCCATATCACTAAGTGCAGAATATAACACGCTCTGCTGCTCCTCAATTGCTTCAACAGATGCCTTGGCATTGTCCAACTGCACATCAGATTCTTCAAGCTTTTTCTCTAGGAAATTGGCGTTCTTTGCTCCATCACCTTTGAGAAAACCAAGCTCTCTATTAAGTTCTGAATTAGTTTCAGTTAACAAGGTACACTTTGCTTCTGCTCTGTTGGCCCTACTTTCTGCCTTAAAAATGTTTTCTTTCAGATTTATAACAACATTTTCCCTCTCAGTAAGGTCAGAATTAGATGTATTTGGCTGCTTCTGGGACACTGGAATAGATGTTCTTCTTAATTGCAACAGGATACTAGATTCTGTCAACTGCTGCTCAAGTGAATTTACCTTCTCTCCCAAAACCAAGGCCTCTGAATTCGCAGCGATACTTTTCTTCACTGCTTCTTCAAGACAATCCTTCAAGTCATTTGCTTTGTGCACAAGAATGTTGCAATTTGCAGTAGTAGTATTGAGATCCTCAATCACAATTTCTTCAGAAGACAGCTTTAGCACGCTGTTCTCAAGCTTGTGCCTCATCTCAGTTTCTCGGTGAATTGAACTGTTTAAATTAAACTGAACCAACTGGAGTTTTCCCATCAGTTCTTTTGATATTCCAATAAGTGTCTCAGAAGCATTTTCAGCCTCAAACAACCTTTCTAGAAATGCCTCTACGGCTGCTTCCAAGCAGTCTGTCTCATGTTCTGCATAGTGCAGCTTGAGTCTAATTTCTTCCTCATTATGTTTTTCATCTGACAGTTTCTTTTCAAGATCAAGTTCTCTGGCCAAGGATTTCTCCAACATCTGCAGAGTATGTCTTTGTTGCTCTATAGTCAGTGTTTTCCACTGGATGGCAGAGGGGGAAGTTTGACTATCTGCAGAGAATTCTTCCACACCATTATTGTCTGCCAACACAGAACAAAGTGCTAGTTAGTAAAAACAAATTAGTGTTCCAAGGAAAACAATGAACATACAAGTTTCTTGCCCGTCAAAACACAAGATCCTCTTGAACTTTGCCGATTGCATTTTAATTTCAGAAACATGATCCTTTGACTTGCTCAAAGATTCTTCTGCAACATGCAGCTTTTCTTCTATCTCTTCCAAAGACATGTCACTGTTTGAACTCAATACTTTTTTCTGACGAGCATCTGCAATTTCATTTTGGAGACACTTCATGAAGCAATCTATTTCCTTCACCTCTGAAATCAAAATCCCAGATAATATATCAATTTCAAATGCCTTCCTTATGGAGTCAGCAGAGACATCATCGTTGTCTATTACACGACTTTCATGATCACTTGCGCAGCTAGCCATATGCATCAAAAGCATGTCCAAATTAAGGACCTTCTCTGAAGAATAAGCTAAATCAAGTTCTATCTGTGTCAGGATTTCTCTAACTCCAACTGCTTCACATGTTATTTCTCCACTTGCTGAAATGTCATCATCTAATTTATTGCCAACATACTCACCGTCCACAGCCATTGCTTCTTCAGGGTTCACCTAAGTGGAGGAAAAGAACAAGAAGCTGAGGGAAGGAACTTTGGTAGCATAATCAAGAGTACAAAATTTCCCTAGTAGGAGAATGCAATAATGGTGGACTATAACCAAGAAGCTGTAAAAAAATGAGGAAATTGTGCATAAATAAAGGTCTCTCATTTGGTAGCACAAAACCTTCATACACTAAGCAAGAAATATTACGCCCCTCCATAAGTTACGAGTTTTAAACCAAGTTAGGTAAAGGTTAACCGTTGTCTACAAAAGAAGCCAGATCAAGAATCTGAAGAAGGGAAGTTATATGGCTTGACCATTTGACCCTTGAGTAGAAATGTCCTCATTAACTTGCTTAACTGTATGTATCAATTTTCAAAGGCCCCCAAGGTACTTCGAAACAAGGAAAACATAAAATTCCAAAAACCACGAGACACTGATTTACCACAGCAGACTCTTTTCTATGAAACATACTCCATTTTAAGAATGCATACATCTTCTGAAATTATTAAATAACTGAAAAAGAAAATTCTAGTTGTTGAATAACTAAATATATTCTAACCCCTCTAAAATGATAATAAAAGTTAATTTCCGTTGAAATATGAGGATAAAATGCTACACATGGACTATGAAGATGGATGATTAAAAAGCCCCACCTTCTCCTGGATATTCCAGGAATCCTCATAGAAAGCCCTGCTAAGTAAGAAGAATCTTTTTTCAAGCTATGGTATACACACATAATTTGTATATTCTCTACCAACTTTTAATAAGCACACAAAGAGATGTAAAGTATCAAGTATCAACCACTAGGATAAAATTTCAAAGTTACCATGAGGGGATTAGGATGTCTCCCACAGGTTGAATATTCTTTGGGGCAGAACAATAGTATTAATATTTTGTAGCAATACTTTTATTATGATTTGCTAAATTGCCATAAGAGACAAAAACTTTAAAGCCATGAAGGCTTAGTGAGATATGTAAGTAACTGACAAGCTAATGAGAAGGAACCATCTTCAATACACTCTTAGGTAGTGTTTGGTGATGATTACAAAAAAAAAACTCGTCCCAAAAGATAACTTTTTAAAACCTGACAGTGAATTTTTTTTCAAAAAGCTGCAGTTTTTTCAAATTAGTACAGAGAAGCTGTCTCCTCTTGAAATAGTTGATTGTTTGTGGCACGTTTGGCTCAATGTTTCTGTAAAAAATGATTCCCACAGAAACTAGACTCACCAACTCATGTAGCTGAGTTGGTCAGGGCATTGTAGTTCCATAGGCCGCATGAGGGCTCAAATTCTGATGTCAACAACTAACTACCATTTTAGGAGAAAAATGGAAACTAGACTAGAAAACCCGAACTAAATAGTACTGTAGTAATTGAGGAGACAAATAATATATATAGATATAGCCTAAGGCCAAAACAGAAAAGCAACGTTTTCCCTTCAGTTCTTTACAAATTATATACACATCATCTTCTAATTATACTCATGAAAATGCACATGTTTTCTCCAAGCCCAAAGTCCTGTCAATTGCAGATATTGCCTTTTCCTCTCTCTCCCCCATACTAGTTCTCATCTCCTCTTGTAATGTGGGAAAAAAAATCAAGAGAAAACAGTTATGCAACGAGAATGAGGTTGTAGAAGATGATTGATCGTTTCCCAACTTGTTCAATTTAACTTCCAACCCTGTAAAAACATAATGATTATAGCTTTTGAGCAATATGGACGTTCTTGGGGATTAGAGAAAATTATTAATATGTTCTCATTGATAAGGAAAGACTACATATATATAAGGGTAACTATATAGATATCTAATAACCCATATAACCCCTATATAACACAATATACCATAAGATAGTTTTAACACTCCTCCTGAAACTGCAACATATATATTAGTTATACCTAGTTTGTTACATAGTGACTTAAAAACCCCAACACTCAAATCTTTGGTGAAGATATTTGCAAGTTATTTTGATGACAGAGTACAGAGCAGCAATGATCCCTTTCATCACCAAATACACACATAGTGACAGTCAACCTCTATATGCTTTGTATACTCATAAAACATCAGACTAATAGTAATAAAAATTACTACCTAGTTATCACAGTGCATAGACATGAGAACCTCCACTATGAAACTAAGTTCAGCTAACAAAAATCTGTGTTACATCATTTCACATGTTGTTTGTACCATAAAGTAATATTTTACCTCTGCATTAGATCTGAACATAATATTCTATTTTTTACTTTGCCATATGATCAAATTTCCTCCCACATATGTGTAATACTTTGATGTTGACTTTTATCTTCTTTATCCCCAACATAGCCTAAGTTTAAATATGCTTCTACTTTGAGGTGCCCATTCCTTTTGTAAATCAAGACCCTTTTCGGGTATTGTCTTGATGTATGCTAATACACGGAGAACACCCTACTAATAGACTACTCTAGGCTCATACATAAACTAACTGAGAAGTCCCACTACATAAGAAACATCTGGACAGGTAACTGTCAAATAATTCAGCTTCCCAATCAATCGTCGATATTGACTTGCGTCCTCATACACCTTTGAAGAGTCATCCCAAAACATTGGGCTTTGGTCTACTAGAGTGCTTTGTGGCTTGCATAAAAAAAAATCAATTTCTTGAAGCATATCAAGAACGTACATCTTCTGAGACAATGTCATCCTGCCTCCTTCATAAGCAAACTCAATAACAAAAAAATATTTGGACTTGCCCATATCCTTGATATGAAATGCTTCTTTAAATACTACTTTGTCTCATTAATTCTTGTAGTATCACTTTCCGTGACAAAGATGTCATCTACATACACTGCTAAGAGTATATACCCACTACTTTGTCTCCTGATGAAGACAAAGTGATCCAAAACACACCTTATGAGCTCATACTCTGTAACATTATTGCTAAACTTCTGAAATTAGGCTCATAAACTTTGTTTTAGACCATAAATAACTTTTTGAAGTAGACAAACACAATTCTTCCCTTAAGTAACATATCTTTGAGGTTGCTCTATTAGTACTTGTTCTACTAAGTCATTATAGAAGAAAGCATTTTTTACATTCAACTGACATAATGTCCATGATTGATTGATAGCAACAGAAAGAAACACACGTATAGAATTCAAACGAGCCACAGGAGAGTTTGCATAATCTACATCAAAAGTCTGTATAAAACCTTTGGCAACCAGTCAATTCTTATACCAATCCATAGTCCCATTTAGTTGATATTTTATTATGTAAATCCATTCATAGCTATGTTGGTTCTAGTTGGATGAGGAATTAAGTCTCATGTACCATGAGTTATTAGTGCCTGCATTTCATTATCTATGGTAGCCTTCCAAAGGGGTAGGAGAAGTGCTTCTTTGTAATTCGTAGGAATAAACTGGGAAGAAATAGACAAAGTAAGACTATGAAATGAAGGGATAAGACGATCATAGGAAACAAAATGAAAGATAGAATAAGTAGTAGTAGATCGTTTACTCTTTCGAAGAGTAATCAATACGTCAAGGTCGAAGGGGGGTAGATTCATAGACATAGGAGTTGGCTCAGTAGAGTGTTGTTGACGTGGCTATCGACGACGATGGTACACCTACAAGGGACAAGATAAAGATCTCATGTCACCTTTGGTATCCACCTCAAGAGGAGGAGGGAGAGGGACACTGCTAGAAGGATTATCAACAGATTCAAAGAAAGACTAAGACTTAAAGAAAGTAACATCGACAGATGCAAAATACTACCAAGTAGAAGAAGAATAACACTTATAACCCTTTTGAGTATGAAAATACTCAACAAAGATACATTTGCGAGAATGAAGAGATAACTTATCAAGAAGATAGATCCTAAATAAAAGCAACACATGCAAACACTTTAGGAGGCAAATGAAACAACTCCATATCAGCACTCAACCTATGCAAAGGAATTTCTCCATCAAAAACACCAAACGACATCCTATTAATAAGATAAGAGGTAGTAAGTACAGTATCAGACTAAAGCAAATTTTGAAACATTCATTTGCAACATAATGATTCTGAGTCACATCAAGAATATGTCTATGTTTATGTTCAACGACACTATTTTGTTGAGATGTATGGAAACAAGAAGTCTGATGTAGAATATCTAAGGATGTACAATAATTTTAAAGATTATTTTGAACAAATTCTAAAGCATTGTCAGTACGAAAAATTTTCCAAGAAGCAAAAAATTGATTTATTATTTCAATAATTTTTTTTTGATAACATCAAGTACATGCATCCTGTACTTAAGCAAATAAATTGAAGAGACATAAAAAAAATCATCAACAAAGACAATGTAATACCTATACATTGGACACGAATAGGAACTTAGATATTGTAATGGACCATCTCAAATAAATTTTGACTAGTAGTAAGAGACAAACTTTTGTAGATAGAATGATGATGCTTACTTAACTGATATGACTCACAAGCAACAGATCAAATAGAAATTCAAGGAAGAGCTTGTTAGAGTTTATGATGAAAGGAGTGACCAAGACGGTAATGTCACAAAAGAGATGACTTGAAAGTAGTAACCACTGACGCCAGCCCTCGAGATATGTCATCACAAAGTAGCATGTAAATACTATGACTACACTTAGGACTCAAACCAATCCTCTTCTCCATCTGTAAATCCTAAAAAGTGTAGTAGAAAGAAAAGAATGTCACAAAACAATAAAGAGCCTTGATCATTATACTAATGTACAAAAGTTTAACAAGAAAATCTAAAACATAAAGGACTTTATCAATGGTAATTTGAGAAGAGGTTTGAACCAACTCTTCTCTAGATATAGGACAATGACTACCATTGGCAATAGCAACAGAATGAATGTTAGATAAACTAGAGAGACAGTAAACAAATCACGAGTATCCTATATAAATACCAGAGTTTAGAGTCTATAGTCTAGGAACTATCCTAAGAAGTTAAAAAGACACTTGTACCTAAGATTATGGCAAGCGAGGTGGTAGTAGAGGACTAGATAGCTTGCAACTGAAGGAACTTTTAATAGTCAGCTTGAGATATGGTCATCGTATAGAGTGCAACCAGATCATTAGTCTCTATGCTGGCATGCTAAGCCCACTGAAGTCGATCAAATTTGTTCCAACACTTTTCAAAGTTGTAATTAATCTGATCACAGTGATCACACTTGCGAGTATTGTGCCCCCTTCCCGACGAGCAACTACGACAACAAGTGGCACTAACCATGGCGGACTAGTATGAAACTAGAGCAAATGTCATTGTAGAAATCTGCAATACACGTGAAAAGGTCGACGAGAGAGATTGAATGTTGTTGGTTCTAAGAGTTTGACCACGAATCTAGGAGAAGACCTCAGGATTGAGAGCAATTAGGAAGATGGCAACGACAAGCTCCTCATGGTATTCCTTCATTTTAGAGATATTAACTACAAAGGGTTGATAGACCTCTAATTCATCAAGAAGTACATAGAAAGAGACATGAACATCTTGAATGAATCGGATACCTTGTTGCATAGTGAAAAGTTGCTCATAAATCTCACAAATGTGAGAAATATTTTTCTCATGCTCGCAAGTACTTTTCAACGTGTCCCAAATCCTTTTGGCAGGTTTAACCATCATAACACCTCAAGATACATTTTCCCCCATGCTATTTACAAGCCACAAAATGACGATACAGTCATTGACAAATCAATCTTCATATGCCACATCTTTTACATCAAGGAGGTCATGTGTGAGTTGGTGGATCTTCCGGTGAGCACTAATGAAGGTCTCAAAGGCTTGAGACCACAACAAATAGTTTTTACCATTGAGTTTTACTGAGGTACAATTAAAATTTTTCACTAACATGTCATGAGAAGACGAAGAGGAAGCCATTTTTCAACAAATCAGTGTAGATGAGGCACAGACAGGTCTGAATAGGGTCTGTTTTTCACAAAGTCTGGTAGGAACAGGTCTGCATCTTCACAAAAATCAGATGAAGAACACGCAGAACAAATCCCTGAAACAGCACGAACACAAAACAGGAGGGGGGGAGCACTTTACTGCCAGACAGCACGTGCCCAGGACCAAAAATACATCAAAAACTTATGCAGCAGCCTAAATAGTAAATACATGAGGTGCAACTAATGGATAGGCTGCAAGGGCCACTGGAAGCACAGTGCAGGAGGAGAGAAGGGTGGTGGCGGTCAGGAAGGACTGCTGCCAGGCTGGTGGCTGCTGCTGACTGTCGGCAGACCTATGCTGGCCGGCAGCCGGCAGTGGCTGCTGCCCTAGTGGGGGCCAATGGCTACTGCCCTAAGTAGGGCTGCGGCTGCTACATTGCCTCTTTTTTTTAAAACCCTAAATCCTATGCTCTAGTACCATGTTGTGGATAAGAGAAAATGATTACTATGTTCTCATAGATGGGGAGAGATTATATATATATAGGAGTAACTAACTATATGGATATCCAATAACACATATAACACCTCATATAATACAATAGGCCACAAGATAGTTCTAACAGACATAAAATTACTCTCCTGTGCTGATTGATGGTCCTAGATGGAAAAAGACCAATAATGGCATCTGCTCTGTTGAAAATTACTTCCTTTTTTTTTCACTTGTTAATACCATTGCTGCCAGAACCAGGCTACACTGACCAATTGAACTGGTTGCTGGCAGGCTATACACTGGTTGAACCATTTTTATGGTTGAACCGCCTAAATTGGGAAACCAGATGGTAAGACTGCCACACCGGTCAATTAGATCGGCTGACCGGTCAGTTTTTATGGATGAACCAGTCTAAACTTCTAGATTTTTTAATTATTTGACATGAAATGATAAATGGACACATGGGTAACAAGTGACAAGTATATGGGATCTGATAAAAACAGTGTTTGGAAATTCATATTCCCAAGAAAACAAGCTGAGGGTGTAGTTTTGATGGAATTCTAATTTGCCTGAGGGCATGCATATATGATATTTTGATTGGAAGAGCTTGGAAAACCTAGAATTGCATGAAATGATCTTTAATATCAATGTCAGTATGTGCAGCATGAAATTAATATGGGATATGATCATATGACATGAAATTATTTGAACAGGAAGTATCACATGATAAGGCACAGACATGCCATAGCCATCCCGTCTGAAAAACACATAGCACATTTATACTCAACCAAGTAATAAATTTACATATATCATAACAGACATGAACATGGAGCAATAAATAAATAAATCAGTAAACACTGCATTGAATCAAGCAGTACAATCAAAGGGCTTCAAAAACATATCAATAAATTAAATGCACCCAATACATGATGATGCCTAAATGTTACAGAGCGACCCTTAGGAGAAAATTGCCCCACAGTAAAGGTTTTGAAATTAATGGTCTTATTTCCATTTATCAAATGCCTTTTCCTTTTGTGTAAAGGCCCAAAGTTATCTCCTAAGCTTTCTTTCTCATCAACACTTCTTTTCTGAAGCATCTCTACATTTTCCTTAGTGCAACTACAAATTTAAATTGGGTTATGCTCTATTGTAAGTATGGTTCTAAACGTCGGTTTCGTGTCGGACTTTGGTTCAACAAAAATAGGAAACGTGTCGAACATCGATGGAAATGTCGATGAAAATATGGTAAATTTACGGAAGTTTATAGAAATAGTCAAAAAACTTTGAATTTTGATTTGAAACTCTAAAATAAGCTAAAATAAATAATAATCTACATTTAAGACTATTTAGATGAACTTTCTAAACATGTATCACATTGAGATATGAGATAATCTACATTGAAACTTTAAGATAAACTAAGATAAGCAATAATCTACATTTATATTTTACTGATTTTTAATAATTTAATAGAATTTTTAGGTTAGATTTTACCTATATTAGGTTAGATCTATGTAATATCAAGTTATTATCATTAAAATACAAAAAAAATGAAAACATACAAATATTATATACAAAAATCTAAGACCTACATATTTTTATGTTTGATCTATGTAATATACCTAAGATCTACGTCAAAACAAAAGATGTAACTATTAATACCTAAGATCTAAGTGCAATATGTAAATCTTATATAAAAACAAAAGGGAAACTCGAAAAAAAAGCATGAAATTTGTTGCAAAAGAAAAGAGAGGAGAGAGCATCAAGCCTTCAACAATGGAGAAAAATCTTCACTCGTGTAGAGACTAGAGAACCCGTGTTTTGAAGATTATTAATACTAGTAGATAATTGACAAGGAGAGTAAAAGACTAAGAACTAAAAAAGAGACAGTACTGAGAGGAAGCAGCTCGTGACACTCGTGTCGGCATAGAAAAATAGGTGTGTCGGTCGACATGCATTTTCAAACTTTGAAAATATCGAGTTTCCACCAACATACCCGACATTCCTGACACGCCTCTGACGTTTCCATTGAAACCCTGTAATTCTCGATTTACTTGTATATATCGTTTCCCTATTTTGTAATACCGACACGTGTCGACGAAATTTTGCCAACACATGTTGATTTTTGGAACCATGATTGTAAGAAGAGTCCTTACTATCAAAGGTGTCACCTTGATGTCTGTTTGGGATAAAGAAGGCTTCTTCTCACATTTTCTCTACTAGCAACTTGTTTCCTTGGTCAACAATTGCATCTTCTCACTATGGCAATGCCTATGCAGGACAATGAGTACCTCAATTACCATGAAAAATAAACTTCATCTGTTTAATGCATTCTACATTTTCAAATAACTTAGACATGTATATGGTATGCCTTCAACACCACATTAATTTGCTGAAGAATAAACTCCAGGGAGAGTCAACGATTCAAGAAATGTATAATGTTTTGGCAACAGAGCATGCCCTTGACAATGAGAACTAAAAAGTAAGGGCAGAACTATATTACGCAGACATCGTGAACAAAATGGTTCCAATACATTTCATCAGCCATGGTTCCTCGGCCTATTAAGAAAAAGGTTTTTTCCTTGAGTGATGGCTAGGCTGGATTTACACGAGTGATATATCAATGCAACGACCCATAAATCAAACAACAGATCCTTGTAATTCCGGGACAAACAAATAATTCTGTCAAGCATGCACTAAATTGTGTGTTTTCTTATTTCCCTCAACATTGCTCTCTGTGAAAGCAATATCAAAAAAAATTCAGACAAATTCAAAATCTAAATCGATGGGCGCAATGACCTAAGATTCCCAAAAGAAACAATCTATCATATCTACATCACTTATTGGACAAGAGTGGCCGTTTCCGTTTTCCAGTTTTTTTTTTCCTTTTTGACACAAGCAGAAATTCCAACACAACATTTCCAATATAGGATCCAATAGTGGCAATAACAAAGAAGTAAAACCCAAACAGGGACACACGATCTCAAGCAGTTCCAAAGCAGAACCCAACAATAAAAAACAGCGAATCGAAAGCAATCATGCGTTGCAAAGGTGACCATCATCATACCTTGGAGAACCAATCAACCGATTCTCGAAGAAGTTCTTCTTCCTCTTCTTCTTAATTGTATTATGGTCAGCTTCTGGCGAATGAGAAGGACGATTGATCGATGGCCGTGGAAGAAGAAGAAGAGGAGGAGCGATCGGAGGTAACGGAAGAAACCGACAGCGTTGGCATGTGTTTGCTGTTCTTGTCGTCTAAGGTAAAGTGGTGAACATTTTCTATTTCTGTAACACATACCGCATTGCCATCGGTGGCAACAACCATGAAAAATTCTTTCATAACTATTATGTTGTCATACGTGTGTCACCTTTGCAGTTTTCTGTAATAATATGTTGCCATACCCGATGGATGATTTGTTGCTCGTATATACGGATATGAATTTGGATACGGTCGAAAGATCCGCTTTATTTTCGCTTGCGTCTACATCTTTGATTACCGACTGTATTAAGTTGTATGTTCATAAATTCTAACTGAAATTCATCAAACTGTGATATTGTCCATATTAATTTGTTTTTGACAATTTTTCATCCCTTGCCCTCATTTCTTTATATTTCTAGCCTAATCATACTACTCTACCATTTCTTTTTTAAGCTACCATTTTTTGCATACCATCATCTTATTAAGACCTACAAAATATGAGCTGAGTTGAGCTAAATCAAAATTGAACATTTTGGTTTAATTTCGTTTCAATTGTAAAGTAATGTAATTCATTTCAAGGCATATACAAATCATTTAATACACTTTGTCGGATCATACCAACAATTCGATGTGATTTGGTAGAATAAAGATAGGTTGTAGATTTATTTGAGATTTGTTTTCTAATGGGATTGGAGTGAAATCTCATAATTTTAAGCATAAAATTTTTTAGTGATGCACTATGCCATCTTTTGTATTTGCAAGTTGTATATTAGCTTGTTTTGTTAATTCTTTCTCTATGGTTATTCGGAAGATAAATAAACTAAAAATTTAATCTTACGTTTCTTTGTAAATAATCAAAAATAAATATAACGTTAATACATGATTATTTCAAATATAATAATAATATCAAATCACTTACCATAGAGAGGTCCACAATTTAAAAGTATTTCATGATAGTATCATTGTCAATACGCATAAGTACATCATGCTTGATATATGCGATTAAACAATCACTCATAAACTCATATCAAGTTTATTGCAAAAGTAATATTTTATAATATTCATAATAAAGAATACTCTTTGCACAGTAACAGTTGCAATAATTAAAGGCATTACCAACTTCAAAAATGAATTGACTTCCTCTTCACTATTAATTCAGCATGTGTACTATCAAAAATATACACGTCAGTTTACAAGTCTACTGGCATCTAATTTTGAGATAGCTGAAAGATAAAATTTTGCAAGCCAGAATCAACTTTCGGTTTACCAAAAATTTTTCACTTGGATAAAGGCATGTTACATACCAAAGTAATTTAGTACTTTTTCCTTTCATTAAAATGATCATTCAATTCATTCAACAACACACCCATCACCCTATTAAGATATGAAATTGACAATGATGTAGATTTATTGTATTAATTTATCTACTTCTCGTTCTTGCACTTGGTACGGTAAAAATATAATCCATTCTCAGAGGTCTAATGTCATGCTTCACAAAAAAATTAACAAATTTTTTCGATAAAAACTCCCATGTCAAAAAAATTAGTTGTTCTTTGACAATCATACCAAATTCAGAGTTTTTACATCTTGATTTTTTCCTTTGCAATGCCTCAATTAATTGTCTTTTCCACGCATAAAAAACACGATGAACTCAAAATCAAATATTTTAACAATTTTTCGAACACCCACAACAAGCGAGAACATATGAGTCAAGTTCAATAAAGAATCATTAAAGGAACCTCAACGTATATCATTTGCTCTTCTATTTCCATGTGCTTGCGTTAAATCTTGATCACGTGTACTTTCTCCAACCTCAACTTCATTAGCAACTCTCTTTGAGTTTTTTTGATCTCAGAGGATCAGGATACTTGCATGAGTCATGATGTAAATTTTTTTTTCATGCATATCTCACATGTTATTATCCAAAAATAAGAAAAGATTTGCTGTAACAACTGTAAAATTACAACGAATACTCTTTATTTGAAGTCAAACCACTCAAGAAGGTGTAGCACTCATTGGGTAACAGAGCATTCACTCAAGGAATGTGTATTGAATAGAGTTCAAAAACTACGTCCCAAGGACTACTTCCATCAATTTGAAGACTTCTTTTTATTGTGCTGCACAACCACCAGTAGGGGTGTATATAGGCCTCGTTGTTTCGAAAATCGAACTAATCTAATTCATGTAGTTTGAATTGAATCGAGTTTTTTGTATCATAAGTTGAGTATGGGTCAAAAAAGTTCAAACCCGAACCTTTTGGATTGGGTATAGGTTCTAAGGATGAGTTATCCGACCTGATCCAAAATTCAAAAATATGTATGTATTGTAACACCCTGGTGCTACACAACAGTACAAGAACTACCTAAGAGTAGCTAAAAGAATCTAAATAACAGAAATAAATAAATAAAGCTAATCACCCAGACCTGTGTGCGGCAAACGTGGCTCGAAAAGATGTACCAGACTAGACTACTTCTACACCTGAGCACCTGAAACAAAGGGGACAAGGAAAAACACGCGTGAGTGACAGGAATGTCACCCAGTACGTGTCCCAAAAACAGCACTAAAATCCACGAAAAATATTGCCAGAAAAACCACCATTGCCAAAACCACATATTCAATTAGAAAAAAACTTGGAAAGACAATGGCATTTCAAACTTTCTTTTCTTTCAAAATCTTATGCTCGTTCATAAATCTTTGTATTCAACACAGGAGAAGTAAATCACTTCATCTAGTTTCCTAGCCCAAAACATTATTTAAAATCATTAACACAACTTATCACAAATCCAGGCTACGAATTAGTCCACACACAAATCCACACTTTTCCATTCCAAAATTGGTCGCATCACCCTGGCCACAGGCGATCGACCTGACTACAAGCAGCTGGTGAGGATTCCATGTCACCACACCCACACTGCAGTGCCGTGGTGAACCACCCCATGCTGGAGTTCAACCGCCCCGGTCGCAGCCTCAAAATGTACCCTCACTGGTACAAGCACGGAGTGCGTCCTAGGGACGCCCTGGTGCCCGAGCACCTGGGGACTCTAACCCTAGACCCGTCCAGCACCAGCACTGAGGGTAGTCCGGGTCTCTCATACCTCGAGTCCTACAGTACCACCACAGTTTCGAGGCTCCTACCCCGGACCGTAAACTCGGCAACCACAACCAAGGACACGTCCCCAACATCTCTAGAGGTCTTACTACCTCATCGGTAAGTCCTGGTTTCATTGTGGTTTCTACAATTTCCTTTAATCTCTTTAAAATCATATGCAATTTGTCTTTTCAAAACATTTATCAAAATCATTTTCCATTCATGAAACTCTTTGCAAATCACATGTATTATGCATCAATTCATTACTTGTGGTCTTTAACCCACACATTCTTTCATGGTCTTTGTACCATGCAATCACGCCTCACATGGGTCCACATTCATACACATAAGCCATGTTTCAATATCTCATGGAAAATATCATTAAAAACAACATATTTGCATGCATCATCTTACAAGTCATTTTCATGCATTTAATACATTTATCATGTATTTATCCATATTTATCATCATTTTTCTAAACATTTTCCAAAATAGCTCAGGGTCTTGATTCAGCATACCGAATCTTGTTTCGGTATGTCGAAATCCCCTGATTTGGTATACCGAAGGGGGGCTTCGGTATACCGAAATCTCCTGATTCGGCATACTAAAGGATTTCGGTATTCCGAATCCCTGACAGGTTTATCAGTAGCCTGTCGGATCAGTCGATCGAACTTCCCCGGTCGTCCGAATCCACGAAACAGGGCACCACCTGGAAGTATTTCGGTATGCCGAATCCAATTCGGAATACCGTTTTCAGCGGTTGCAGAAAACTCCCCAGGTCACCGTCACCCCTTTCTCCCCAAGGTGGGAGTAAGGATCGGACCCCTCAAACATGCCACGAAAATTACCAATAAAACATGGAGTGTAGACCTCTAAGTCTACTTCAAAACCCCTCAATCCGATCATAAAACCGCTAAGCATGCTATTCTATCAAAAATCACAAAGGCATCAAGCCCAAACACAATCACTGTAGCATGCATCAAGAATATCTACGAAAATCTTACAAAACACCAGCGAATCAACATGATATCAACATAACCACATTATTCCTCTCATTCCCAACATTTTCCTCATTTTTGCATGATTTTAACATCATTATCCATGATTTCCCCTTTAACCTAACATGCCTCAACCGAGGAAAAGAAAACAGAAGGAGGAACGCGTACCTGGCACCGGTGAGCTCCACGCGTGCTCGATGTGCTCCGACGAGGCTTGATGCAAGCTCTCCTCAGCTCACACAACCTCCTCTAGGCACGAAGTTCCTCTTGCACGCAACTCACTCCGGTCTCTCCTTCCCACGGCTTGTGGTTCCCCATCACAACCACTGCGCCTCCTTTAAAACCCCCGGTGCCTGCCATCCCAAAATCCCACCGGCATCCACCAGCCACGTGTAGCTCTAGGCGGAGGGGATGGAACGAGCAACCTTCTCCCCTGCTAGGTTTCACGAGATGGAGAGAAGAGGATGCGGGTCACGGGTGGCTAGGAAGGAAATAAGGCACGGGTGGGACGTGGTTCTATTGACCAAAATCCAAGCTCAAGCCCAAATGGTTCAGGGTCACACCCCCAAACCATGGGGTCCCAACAGCACAAACAGACCCACAAGCCAAGGAGCCACCCTGCAAGGGTGAACCAGGAGCACCAACACAGGAAGAAAACCACAACCAAGGTTCTCCAACAATAAGCCACATTCAACTAATACAAGAAAATTCCATGGTTTATATTAAATGGAAAAACCAGGCACAGATGTTACATGTATGTGTGTGTGTATATATATATATATATATATATATATATATTGGTATATATATATAGATAAATTGATATATATATATATATAGATATATTGATACACACACACACACACATATACACACATATATGTATGTGTATAATTATTTATATGTACACATATATTTATACACATATATGTATGTGTGTGTGTGTGTATGTGTGTATAATTATTTATATTTATAAATACATATTATAAATATAATTATTTATTTATAAAACTCAAATATCATCTTTCTACAACTCCATCTCTTATTCTCTTCATATAGTCTTGCCCCACCCATTTACTGATTGTTCCATCTTGGCATCTTTTGATCTCTCCTCACCTCATCTTTTGATTTTGTCTTTTCTTTTTCTTCTCATTGCATTTTGCTATGAATTATTTATAAACTTCAAAGTGATAATTTATATTATTCAAAAAATGCTAGTAGATCAGTTTTTATTTACAATATAATTAGATTGTT
>JAMKQA010000740.1:0-87127 GCA_024699735.1 Posidonia australis | reverse complement strand
TGTTTCTGAAAATATAGCTAAAAAGAAAGAAGAGGTAGAAGGCCTACCTCTCAAGATGTTCCCTCTCGAAATTTCAGAGATAAAGAGATCCTTGTTGCTTTGGAAGGACCAAGGATGCTTAGGGATGCAAAGGAATGCTCCAGAATGTGAATATATGCTGCTGGACAAGGGGTATAGCTCGTGCAAGAAGCTAGCTCAGAGCAGAATTGCAGAATTCGTGGTTTCTTACTTCAAATCAGGATTTCTAACCTCTCCCTATGGCTACCTATGGGGGTCCTTATATAGGATTTTCTCATGGGTAACTCATGGGAATGGGGAGAGCCTCGCAGATAAAAAGCCTGGAAGATTCCATGGCATATTCGTTGCTAGAGGTAACAGCTATGGGAGGTGAAAAGCTAGCAGCCCGCAGCCTGCGAAGTGGCTGTGCGCCAGCGATATGCGCCAATTATGTGTGCTCGGGAGGTGTGCTAGCTAGGTGTGCTAGGGAAGTGTGCTAGCTAAGTGTGCTAGGTAGGTGTGCTAGCTAGGTGTGCTAGGGAAGTGTGCTAGCTAAGTGTGCTAGGTAGGTGTGCTAGCTAAGTGCTCTCCCCTACTTGTCTAGATTTCTAATTGGGCTACAGGCTTGCTATGGGCTTGGGGTTGGTTCAAGGGTCAGTCACATCCAAATCAACAACTGGAGCCTTATCAATGAGTCACCTCAAAATTGGGGTGTCTACAATAGGAAAGGTTGGGACATTGCTGCTGCTGAACTGCTACATTAGGGCTACTACAGTCTCTGGCAACTCTGTTGATGGTGCTACTACTGTGGCTAACTAAAACTGTGGCACTAGTGCTGCGACTGACTGTGATTGTGATGCTGTTTCGACTGTGGCTGAGGCTGACTGTGGCTGTGACTGTGACTGTCTGTGCTGTGATTGTGACTGTCTGTGGCTGTGATACTGCCTCCTAGTGCTCAACCAAGGTATGGATGAGGTCCCAGATGGATATGCCGGCTTTGACCATCTTAGGCAGGGAGGTGACGTCATCGGGGGATTTTCTGGTAGTGTTAGTGGTGGGCTTGGGGGCCACTTACTCGGTGACGAGCTTAGGGGGCTGACTTGTTTACTGAGGTGGAGGTGGAGGTGGTGCTGGGTGGCTTGCCCTAAGGACCAGAGTTGGGGGCTTGTACGCATATCCAGACCGCGTGATTTCTGCACACATTTCTATGGCATAGTCATACGATACTAGGTGGGTATCCCTATTCAAATTGTTGACCAAGGTCATACAAGCCACCAACTCTAGTTGGGCCATTTGTTGGCTGGTGGAAGGAATGGTGTAGTTGGTGGCTAATTGGATGGGTTGGATAGGAGCCGACTAGGGTCTGGCTTCAAGTCAGATAGGCTAAGCTGGGGAGGATAGCAAGGTAGGAGATGCGACCGCATGCTCTGTCCTGGCAGTCAAGTGGATCATGTCGATGACGGGCCCTAAACTTGAGAGAAAGGAATGATACAGTTGACAAGGGAACGGATCAGAGGCAAGGTAGATAAGATCATATGGGTCCAGCTGGGAAGAGCTGGACCCAACAGGAAAGAGGTAGTGAACCATTGAGGCCCTTGGTGCTCCTGAATTAGTGTGCTAAGGGAGAGGCTGACTGACTATGTTGGGGTGTGGCTGTGCTGGTGCTGGTGCTTGTGCTTATGTTAGGGTGGGTCAAACCTTGAATCCTAGGTGTGGATAACAATGACCATGCATTCAATGAGGTCCTGTATGGCATTCCATAGAGTGAAACAGTTGTCTGTCGAGTGCCCCATGGCCCGATGGTAACTGCAGTACAAGTTTACTTTATACCACACCAACAATGGATTCGGTGGTGGGTGAACGTCCGGTTACCTAAGGAGCGGCTACACCTTGAGAAGGATGGCACTCAATGGCTCGACCAGTGGGGTGAACTCCTGGTCAAATTGTCGGGGCCTCCCTTGTGGGAGGTGCTGTCCTTGCCTTGCCGGTGCTACAGGATACACTGGCTCGATGATGGTAGTGATGTGGGGTGTGTGCAGTGTCCTACGTGCTAGAGCATAAACTATATAATTTTGAGCCAGTGGGCCCACCACATTCACAGGCATAGTAGGGGACCCAATTTATGCAATAGCACTCTTGAAGGGGTCCCTCCTTTTCAGATAGCTGGAGTTGGAGCCGTTGTTGTTGTTGCTGGTGCCGGTGTTGTGGCTGAGGGTGGTCGCCCGCTTGGTAGAGAGCTTTCTACAAGGGCTTGGGCTCTGATCAGGGAGGAGAATGTGGTGATAGGCTGAGTTCTAAGCAGAGCCACTGTGGCTGGCTATGCCCCGTGGACGCTCTTCTCGATAGACTCTTAATCAAAGGGCCTATCCTTGACCTACGAGGCAAGGGCATGCTAGCACCCAACGTATGCTTCGAACGGCTCAATGGGCTTCTGCTTGGTGGTAGCTAAGTCCTCCCTCTTGGTGACTAGGTCTAGATTGAAGGAATACTATTCCAGGAATGCCAGAGCTAGGTTGTTCCATGTTCGAATGATTGCCACGTCCAAAGAAGTGAACCACTTCAAGGCAAGACCTGAGAGACATTTCTGGAACAAGCGGATCAACAACCTTTCATCAACCTGAAGCTGAGTGAGGTCTCCATAGTATGCCATCAGATGGGAGATGGGGCAGCCTTTTCCATTGCATTTTTCAAAATCCGAGACTTGAAAATTAAGTGGGAGAGTTGCCTCTGGGAAATGGCATAGGTCCTGGAACTGAAAAGACTGGTGGCCCCCACCATGCACTTGTTGAAGTGTTCTTTCCAAATTGCCCATCCTAGAGAGAAGGGCATCTGGGGTCGCTGCTGTCGAGATTGGCGCAGCTTGGGTAGGTAGCTCGTACGCCGTGTGGCTTGCACCGAGGTGCGCCTTTGGATCCACAATCATACCACTTGGTTTCATGGCATGATGGCCAGCATACCCATGTGAGTGTGTGCTGTAGTGTGAGATTCATGGGGGTACCTATGTCTACTGCAGGGACGGGGGGTAGGTAGTATGTTGTGCTGTGAGTGGTGCAAGGTTTGTGGGCAGTACCTACTGTCTTGGTGCGAGTCCAGGTAGTTGGACAAGAGAGTGCTCCGTCCCTGCCAGGCCGAGGGGCTGGCCACCAAGTGCTGAAGATGCATGTTGTGAAGAGTGCGGTAAAGGTGAAGGATGTAGGGTCGACTCCCCCATCGCCTGATCAGTGAGGAGCTGGGGCAACGACCGGGGAGGTGCAATGGGTGTGGTGTGAAGAACCAAAGCCGAGTCCGGCAAGACCTCAAAGGGAGGAGATGTTGGGAGCAGTGAGGAGTCTAGGGAGAGTGCCATGCCCCGCAACTTCTAGGCGAGGGCCAAGAGTTCTCGTCGGTAGTGGTACCGAGGGACGAGATTGTTAGCAGTGTTGACGTAGCTGAAGGCAAAAGGGAAACAGACTGTTTAGAAGGGGTAGTACCTACTAGGGAGGCTAGCATAGCCGACTGGGTGGTCAAGTCTGATAGACCCTGCAGAGGGAGAGACACTGGAAACTTCGGAGCTCGAGTGATGGTCACTACAACAGACTCAGTGACGGACTCCAGACTAGACAGGGTCTACCAGTGTCTCGACACAAAAGAAGAGGATGCTCCATTGGCCTGGAAGAGGCTGACGTGGGGCGAAGTGGCAGCAAAAGAAGTCAGAAAAAGGGATGATGGGGCTGAAGTGGTGATCCCCTCAAAGGTGGTAGTGGAAAGAGCCTCGTTGGTGCGTTGGGCCATGGCGAAACGTGAGTGAGTGCGAATAGGGCTACAGTAGTTGAGGGAAGGGTGGATCCTACGACGACCTATCATCAAAGGTGACAAATAGCTCCGAAGGGAAGCTGAGAGCAGGTGTCACACAACAAGGGAACCGACAGGGAGCGCTCAAGCTTGAGTCAAAGGACTCGTGCACGATCCTATGGGCAGAAAAAGACAGGAGTAGGTATCAAAACCTGTGGATAAGCAATGCAATGTTATTAAGTGGTATTAATGGCACACATGCATATGGATGCAACTAGCATGCGCTCTCTCACCATCTAATCATTTCCTAGGGGGTTGTCTGCTCTGGATGCTCTTTGGGTGAATGGGTCTCTGACTTAAGGAAAAAATTAAGGTTCCGTCCCATGTCAACGTTGTGGAACAGTGGTGCGTTGGGAGTCTTGACTCTGGCAAAGCATGGGTTGTACCCTATACTAACACCAACATGACCCCAGATAAGGGGGGACAGCCCGACATCAAATCCTACACCAAAGCAATAAGACAAGAAAATCGGAAACTACCCTTCATAAACTGTCGGTGGACTTAGAGGAGAGAGGATGCATGCACCTATATGATTCAGACATGCAAATATGCTTGGTGATTTTTACTTGTCCATTTTATTAACCAAGAGGGGAAAAGTGCATTATTGTCTCTAGTTGTCCTTATACTTTAATTTTACTTGCATAATTTTAAATTAAACCAAGGGGAAGGCAAGCATGTCTCTAATTTTCCCTAAGTAAAAAATAAAAAGAAAGAAAAAACACACAGGTCACAGCAAAACAAGTAACGAACAAAAGGCATGGATATGGCATGTACTCATGTCATGAACAAGATTGTGATAAAGAAAACGAACAACATTGCAAGAAGCATGGATCATGGCATGTGCATTGTGACTTGAACATGATATCTCAGTGTAAAGTAAAATACACATCATCCATAAGGCATAATACATCAAGTACACACAAGGGAAACCATGCAAGTGAGGAAAAAACAAAAGACGAAAGCCAAAGACTGTTATATCCCTAGTGGAGTCACAAGTTCCTATGACCATGCCGGCTGAGGGGAACCGTGCTGCTGTACGATCGAGACCGCATGGAGATCGGTAGGGCTACGGCGAATCTGGTGATTCCGAGGATGGGAAAACGACTCGAAAACACTGGAAAACAATATGATGATAAAACAAGGAGTTGCCACCTAGTCTATTCAAAATGGGAAGACGAGGAAAACCGTATCGAAAGCCAAAACTCGAAATCGAATGCAAAGAAGATGAAAGATGACTCATGCCAAATGGATGTAACACATGGATCATTGCGAACCAAAGAAAGGGTAAGGACTCCTATTACATACGAGGAAGATGTTAGGCACCTCTGTATGCCTGACAAGTCGGTCTTTCTTATAATTTTACTCGTATGCATGGGAATGTGAGCACTTAGATGGTGATTAGTGGGGCTATATGGATGATGCTAGAGAAATAAATTGTATAGCTAAGGAAACATCTCAAGTTGAAAACTAAGTACAATCAAAACAGGAAACATAAAACAAAACATAGGACGCGGGTGTAGTTGGACCAATGGCTAAGCTGTGTCGGATTTCACCCTTCGATGACACGTTCATGTGCGATGCGTAAGTGACTTGCGCAACCATAACGTGCCACCCAGAGGTGCCATGGCTTTACACCATCATAGCCTGATCGCAGGCATACAAGGAATATAATGCGGATGAGTATTAAGATGCAATGAAAGTAAATCAGGCCGGGACTCATGCATGAGCTAGGAACTCGAGAAAACCACTTCAACAAGGAACCACGTAAAATCTCGTGGTGCGAACAAATCTAAGAGTAAAAACATGCTAAAAGAAGCAAATATGCATGGGTGAGCTAGAATAGGGAAGGTTTGGTCTTTGCTTGGTCGGGTCTGACCCCATTCAAGCCCTATTTGATACGCGCATGTGGGGCATGCTATTGGAGCACGTTGGTGGAACAGGGGCCAGACCTTCTTCCTTCATCATTTTATCCGCGGAAAGCGGGCATCACCGAACTAAAGGGAATGTCTGGGAGCTTCGAGATGTCACCATGAATGGATATGAATGCAAGGAAAACATCGGAAAGCCATGAGCTCTCCTCCTCATCCCCATCACCGACGTTAGTGCTGACCCTCCTCTGGTGAGCCTCCACAGGAAGTTTCTAGCTTGGGAGGTCGACTTGGTCGCTACAGGGAATGAAGAAGGAGGGAGATGGGTCATCAAACGCCTACATCAAACGCTCAAGGGTTGGGATGGCCTCACACTAGTGGTTGGCATTCGCCAACGGTGAGAATGACGGGATCACAGATGGGAGAAAAAAACGAAATAAACTATGCAGGAATGATGCAAATACGGTGCTATATATTCCCATGATGGTCCTATGGGAAGAGCTTTACCTATCGGTGGCTACGGATGCGTCGCCGACGTCAGTAAATGAGGGAACTCTGATGGGAGATAGTGACACGGCGACTAGACGGCTGGGAAGGTCCCAGAGCTTGTCGGAAATGCCTAAAGGACGTGTGGGATGTTCGCCGGAGGTGGTGGAAGTTGGCTCCTCACGGTTTGGTTGTTGGGTTCACCTTTCTCCAGTGAGGTTGCTCTCTGGTTTCACTCCGGGTTCTCCTAGGTGAGAAATGGCAGTGTCTTGGCTGAGGGAGCTCGAGGGGGTTTTTGGTGCATCGTGTGGGGTGGTAGGTGGCTGTTAGGGTGGGTGGCTTAGCGTCAAGGACATCATGGAGTGGCTCACCGATGTGCTGTAGAGGTGGCGTGCAGCGATGGGCGGCGTAGGGCATGGAAGGCTGGTGGCGGGGTGTGGAAGGTCGGAAATGTTAGGCACGCTGAGGGACAAATCGATGCTCCGTGCATAACATCACTCGTACGAGGTACGAGGTCGTACGATGAAAGCGACAAGTCAAGCGGCGGCTGTCCTGCTACCCTGGCCCTAACGCGTGCTTGGGCCACACTATCGGGCCACACATGTCATTGGGCCAAAGCACATGGGCTGGGCTTTTAGGTGTTGGGCTTAGTGATTGAGTGGGGTTAAGGTTAATTTGAGATTTTTGGGTTGGTTTAGGTTATGGGATTGGTTAGGGAATTAGGGTAGGACCAGGTCAACCGTCTAGTTGCACTCTCTGCCTAGTCAACCTGCCAACATTGGCTAGAAACTGGGGTGTCTACAACACTTATCAGACTCATTAACACTGAAACCAAAAGAAAGTATGGTTTGATCAAACCTTTTATGTCACTGTTTAGGGACTAGTTTCAGTCTATACAAAGACTTCATAAGTCTACACACTTTCCTTTCAGTCCCATAAACTACATAACCTTCTAGTTGAGCCATATAAATCTCCTCCTGCAAAAGAGCAATTTTTACATCCATTTGATGTATGGTGATATCGTATATGGATGCTAGTGTTACAAGCACTCCAACTGTAGTTGTACAGGAAACATGTGAATAGATATCAAAATTATTTATTCCCTATCATTGTGTAAATCCCTTGATAATCAATCTGGCCTTATACTTACTTATTGTTCCATTTGGATTTAGTTTCTTCTTAAAAATCCATTTACACCTAATAGTTGTACACTTAGGAGGTAAATAAACAAATTTCCATTTCTAATTAGAGACAATTGATTGAATTTCACTGTTGGAAGGTTATAGGTGTGGATATGGGATTTTGGGTAAATAGACGTTCTACATAACTTGATACATTTCACCACCTCGCTTGTGTCTCTTTAGATATATCCAACTCCTTTACACCACGAATGATGGAATCACCATGATCATTACTCTGTGGATAGGAGATTTTGGGGAAGTAGACGTTCTACATACCGTGATGCATTTCGCCACCTCGCTTGTGTCCCTTTAGTTGTATTCGACTCCTTCACTCCACAAATGATGGAATCGATATGATCACCACTCTTCGTTCACCTTCGATGGCCCTCGAGATGCGTGGGGAGATGTGGATATTGATGTGTTTTCAGCTACCTTAGGACAGTGCAAACCCCGCCTAAGGGTGCTGTAACCATGCCAGCGATAGCCTCGAGGACTTCGACGCGAAAGGCCAAATACACGAGGGTCGGCAAAGTCACAGTAAAAATAAAATGAAAATAAAAATGCAAATGCAGGAGTCGCCACCTAGTCTATTAAAATGGAAGACACGGAAAACCATATAAAACATGCAAATCATGCAATGGAAAAGTAGGTCATAAATCATGAATGGGTAAGGATCCTTGTTACGAACGAGGAAGGTATTAGGCACCCTTGCGCGCTCGATAAATCGGTCTTCTATAGGTTTCTCATTTGCTTATGAAATGTTGGCTTTTCAGCCTTTGCTGTACGCCCGAGGGCGATATGCCATGCCATGCTTGGTGTCTTATGCTAAATAAGGGTACATGATGTGCAGGGGTGTGTCCTAGTGCTCAGAGATATCGCTCATATATCGGGTCAAGTGTTGATGCAAAGATATTGCATAAATAAGATCAAGGATCTAGTATTTTGAGTGGTTTTAATCCATGCTTTGCTATATGCCAAATGCAATCTAACATGCATGGAAATGGCTAAAAATAGAGCTATGCCTTCCTGACATATCTAGGAAGAAAACTAGAAAAATACTGAAGCAAATTGAAGCAAGAAACCATGCTAAAGATCATATAAAAACTGTTGTGCTACTGAAAACAGGCTACTGTGCCTGTTAGGTGCGCCGGACTGGTGCGCCACCTACATGCTCCTATGTGGGCCAGAAAGATGTGCCAAAGCAAGTACAAAAATCTATGCAGTGCAAAGTCACATATTAATGCATTCCAGAAAATCATGCCATGTAAAATCCTTTGCAAAACTTGAAGGATATACTTTAAAAGTGAAAGACATGCAAGTGTAATGACTTGTGAACCTTTTGCTCAAGGGCTAGTAGCCTCACACAAGATTCCAACCTATCCATGCCAAAATGTATGCAAGAGGGTTCAGACATATCTCTGGATCATCGATTGATGCACAAGGCTCTCCATATTGGAGTAGAGGCAAACAGCCTACCAGATGTTAACCATGGACTGAACATTCAAAGGGGAAAATAACTAAGAAACCACTGTTACTTAGGGCTGAAAACATGCGTGCAAAATCATGAGATGTCAGAAAAACAGCAACAAAAGAATCGAATGCAAAACCATTGGAAAATTATGCAAACAGGGATGCAAAAGTGAGTGTTTTGCTATCTGACCAGTCTGGTGCATCTGCATGATGCGCCAGAGTGGTGCTCTGGGTTGGTGCGCCACTCTGGTGCGCCACTTAGGTGCTCCCCAAAAAATCTGGATCAAATTGCAATCTGATCAAGAATTGAGGTCGGTGATTCTTATTAATGCAGATCAGTTTATGATGAGATGCACATGAGCGAAGCAAACTTATTATGATGCAATTTAGAAATATGATAAATCATAGGTTCATGGCTAAAAAAATACTTGCAATAAGATTCTAAAGATGAAACAAAACATGAACTTTAACAATCGTATGCAAAGAATGAATCATGAAAGCTTGGTTTGCTACATATCTATTAGCGTGCATGTTCATGAATCGTGCACTCTTATGCAAGAGAATAGAAAAAGAAAAGAAACAACTCAAAGGAAGTAACAAGGTGTAGATTTCATGCTAGAAGTATGAAACATGCCAGCAAACAAGGTATAGATTTGCATATAGAATATCTTGCGAAGGAAACAAGCAATATTATCATAAAACTCTCATGTAAACAATAATAAATCTGATCATGTATGAAGTCTAAAGCATGGTCTATCTTGATGCTATGACTGAAATTTATAGGAGAATGAAGGAGGACCTACCTCTCAAGGTGTTCCTTCTTGAAATATCAAAAATAGAGGGATCCTCGTTGCTTTGGAATGGCCAGAGATGCTTTCGGATGTAAGGGGAATACTCCAGAAAAACAAGAATGGCTGCTGGAAAGAGTATATAGCTCGTACAAGATGCTTGCTCAGATCAGGATTGCTGAAATCACGGTTTCTAACCTCTTCTAATGGTTGCCTATAGGGGTCCTTATATAGGATTTCCTAAGGGTAACTCCTAGAGGATGCAAGGAGCCTCGTAAACGAAAAGCTTGGGAAGATTCCAAGGCATATTCGTTGGTGGAGGTAATAGCCATGGGAGGAGGAAAACCAGCAGCCAACAGTCTACGAAATGGCTGCGTGATAGCTTGGTGCGCCTGATAGGTGTGCCAGGTAGGTGTGCTAGCTAGGTGTGTCGGTTAGGTGTGCTAGGCAGGTGTGCTAGGTAAGTGTGCCAGGTAAGTGTGCTAGGTAAGTGTGCTAGGTAAGTGTGCCAGCTAAGTGCTCTCTCCTACTTGTCTGGATTTCTAATTGGGTCGCAGGCCTACTATGGTTTTAGCATTGGTTTAGCTAATAGGATTCAAGACTTAGCCATATCCAAAGAAACATCTGGAAAGCATATCTATGAGTCACCTCAAAATCGGGGTGTCTACAGATGCCCCTCCCTGAGCGAGGTTGAGGGATGAAAGGAACCAAGACCGATGCTTAGGGTTGACAAGTTACCCCCATTTTGAGGTTACCGAAGGATGGTGTTTGTTGTAGGCAGTAAGTCACTTATCCGATGGATGCACCGAAAGTCATGACTAGTCGCCAAATGCAAATGCGAATGCATGCGACTACTGATTTAAATGCTTGGGATGCATGTTGCCGATGCAAGATGCAAACTCAAGAGCCGATCTCAAAAGCCGATGTGAAGCTTATGCTAACAAAACACAAGAATGGGTGCTTACAAGATGATGCGATGCTGATGCTAATGCTGAAAGAAACATGGCAAAACAAAGAAATCCTGCACACTGATTGGGATCAGTGGCAGGAATATGATAAGTTGTCGGACTCATCAACCAGATTATTGAGGTTGTCAACCTCAAGAAACATGGCAAGGCTTCTTTCACTTGTCATCCTGATCGCCAGACAGTATGACGGTTGTCTACCGAGTAGTTGGGGATACCAGCCCAAAGGGAAGAGGGGCATGACAAACATACCATTTGTCAAGTGAAGCAGATGGCCCTGTCCGCACAGAGCAAGGGCGACCAAAAAAGATTTCGTGCCCGTGAAAACTCAGAAGAGAGAAACAAAAGGACCTTCACCAACCGGTCAAAGGGTAAAACAACTGGATTCCACGCCTGTGAAAACCTAAGGAATAGGATAAAGACTTTGACCGCTTGGTCAAAAGTCAAGCAGTTGGATTTCCTACCCGGGGAAATCCAAGAGAGAGACTAGGACCTTGACCATTAAGTCAAAAGGTCAAGCCACAGGATTTCCTACCCAAGGAAATCTGAGAGAAGGGCTAGGACCTTGACCATAAAGTCAAAAGGTCAAGCCACAGGATTTCTTGTTCAAGGAAATCCGGGAGAAACCAAGGACTTTGACCACCTGGCCAAAGTCAACCAGTTGGATTCCACGCCCACGAAAGTCCAGGAGAGGCAAATGACATTGACTGCCTAGTCAAAGTCAAGGAACCGGATTCTGCGCCCGCGAAAACCCTAGAGGAGCAAATGACGTTGACCGCTCGGTCAAAGTCAACAAGCTGGATTTCGCGCCCACGAAAATCCAAAAGGGGCAAAAGACGTTGACCGCCCGGTCAAAGTCAACAAGTAGGATTTTGCGCCCGCGAAAATCCAAACAGGGCAGAAGACATTGATCGCCCGGTCAAAGTCAACAAGCAGGATTTTGCGCCCGTGAAAATCCAAAAGGAGCAAAAGACATTGACCGCCTGGTCGAAGTCAACAAGTTGGATTTCGCGCCTGGTGAAAATCCAAAAGGGGGAAAAGACAATGACCGCCCGGTCAAAGTCAACAAGCTGGATTTCGCGCCCGTGAAAATCCAAGTGGGGCAAAAGACGGTGACCGCCCAGTCAAAGTCAACAAGCTGGATTTCACGCCCGTGAAAATCCAAAAGGGGCAAAAAACATTGACCACCCAGTCAAAGTCAACAAGCTGGATTACGCGCCTGCGAAAATCCAAAAGGGGCAAAAGACATTGACCGCCCGGTCAAAGTCAACAAGCTGGAATTTGCACCCGTGAAAATCCAAAAGGGGCAAAAGACATTGACCGCCTGGTCAAAGTCAACAAGCTGGATTTCGAGCCCGCGAAAATCCAAAATGGGAAAAGGACGTTGACCATCCGGTCAAAGTCAACAAGTTGGATTTCACGCCTGCGAAAATCCAAAAGGGGCAAAAGACGTTGACCGCCTGGTCAAAGTCAACAAGCTGGATTTCGCGCTTGTGAAAATCCAAAAGGGGCAAAAGACGTTGACCACTTGGTCAAAGTCAACAGGTTGGAATCCACACCCGCGAAAATCCAAGAGAAAGAGGTAGAAGGATCTCATCTGCTCGGAAGGAGATCCTGAAAAGAAATCAAAGCGATGATCCCTGGATTGTCCCTCAGGAAGGAAAATGACAATGGTGCCTTGATGGTCAGAACTGTTAATATGTCGGCTGCTGATGCTGTGGTGTAGAAACTGGCACTCTTGCTGACATGTGTACAATCTCTTCTTGCTGGAATTCTTCCCCCAAAAGTGGCACTGTTTGCAAAAGGTGAAGACTTACTTGCAAATGTCCTAAACTTGAGGGCTTTTTTGCAATTTGCCAAATCACGACTACCTTCTGATAGCTTGACTCGAGATTCTGCTGTATCTGAAACAAAAGTCTGCTTTAAACAGAATTTCCTGCATCCTTTGTGGACTAATCTGTAGACTACAAAACATGGGGGGTTTTCTGTAAATTACCTCATCAGGTGCATTTTACAGGCCATGTGCTGGCTTCTTCTTTATATTTTTGCTCCTAGTGACAAGCTACAGAGTGGTAGGAGTTGGAATGCAATTTTCACTGCCCTTTTGCATTTTGAATCTCGACCATTAAATTATTTATAAGAAGGTCCCACTGGATAACTGTCATAACTGCCAAGGGACATTCATTTGTTCTTCCTGCTTGCTGGAACTGTAGATGTATTTGTGATGCTTGGCTCTTCATGGTTCTGCTATCATTTTGGCTGACTTGATTTCATATCTCAAAGCAACATGTATTCATACATATTTTTATTTTCTTCTCTTTATGTATGCCCTTTCATCTTCCTCCCCATTCTCTTTTTTTTTTCCTCATACGAATCCCATCCCTTCTCCTTCTTTTCTCTCCATCTCTTCTCCACTCTCCCCTCCTCTTCTCTTCGTCCCTCCTCCTCTTCACAGCAACAGCGCGTAGGAGGTGTGCCGATGGGGTGCTCTCTGCTGGTGCGGGGATCGGGCGTGTCGGCGAGGTGCGACGGTGGCACGGATCGGACCCTCTAAGATTGGCTAGACAGAGGCTCGCTGGTGGAGGTTTCTCCTCTTCCCTTCTTGATCTTGCTTTGTGCTTGTGTGCCCCTTTGTCCTGGATGGCCAGCGGTTCGGTGAGCTTCGACGGGCTACGCGAGTGGCGGCTAGGATGGCAGCTCAGTGATGGTTGCGGGTTAAGATGGGTTAGCCGCAGGGCTTGGTTGATTGGCAACTGTGAGATGCTAACGGGCTGGAGTAATGGTGCGGGTCATTGGTGGAGCTGGCAGTAGCAGCGTGTTGGTTGTGCTTTTTGGCAGTAGGTGAGCAATGGGTTGGCCAGCAGTTGCAGTTGGAGGTCACGGCTGGGCTTTGATGGATTGGCCGTGAGGTGGTGGTGAGGGGTTGGTTGTGTGGTGATGATGGTTGGGAAGGGGGTGATGGGTTTAAAAAAGGTTTGCTGTGTGCGTGCAGGCTCCGGGTTCCAGAGGTGGTTCTTGGTGGTAGATGGGTTGGCCGTAGGTAGGCGATGGTGCTGGTTGTGTGGTGGGTTTGTGGCTTGGCCATGTAGTGGGGGTTGGAATGATGCAATGGGTTGTCCGTGGTGGTGATTTTTGAGTAATGTTAATGGGTTAGGGTACAAAAAAATGCTTGCTACAGTTTGTGCCATTGATTGAAAGCCATGATTCATCTTTCATGCTATCTTAAGTATGGTTTATGAACTATTTTGAATCCACATTGGTCACATGCTTTAATGAATTGTTAAACCATGCTTTAAGAAAGATGATAGCTTTTGCAGAATGTTCCCTAACAAGAAAATATTGCCATATAAATCACACATTTCCATGAAACACCGAGCCATAACTTTATGCCTGTTTATCTGCATTTCTGTTATCATGTGCCATTATGCTTCATTTAACTGCTATGCCTTTGCTATCTTACCATGTAATGCTACGCCTGACTTTGACTTGGGCTCCAATATGCTTAAACATTTTGCATCTGTCATGCTTGCTGCTTGTATTTAAATTTGGCCTTTGCCCCCTTGTAGGATGACCTAGTTCCTGAGGAGGGAACCTCACAGCCTTCCCGAGATACGTCGTCTAGTTCTCGCTCCCGACGGCGTGGTAGTTCTTCGAGGTCACGTGCCTCTAGCAGCTCGACTCCTGCTGTCCCTGTCGAGGTAAGGCCAAACTGCAAGAAAATGTGCATATAAATCTAGTGCCTTATCTGACAAATGCATTTTCAGGAGTCTGGCAATTTCGAGGGGCGGCTGCTTAGTGGCCATCACATCTGCGAGGGTCCCATCTTTGGGGTAATTTTCCTGCCTTGGTGAACTTTATTTATAACCTGCCTTTGACTTGGCATTAACTCTGTTCTCGACATTTTAGGAAGGTGATGAGAATCGGATTATGCGGTGCCATTGGGGCCCAATGCTTGAACATTTTCATCGTCTGCTGGATTTTCTACAGGACTTCCTCCTACACCGCTCCACATTTGGAGGTTTTCTTCATATACCCATCATACATGGCCATTATAACTTCTTCAGGGCTTTGGTGGAAAGGTGGAGGTTTGAGACGCACACCTTTCACCTTCCATTTGGGAAGCTGACTGTCCTGCCTGATCAGTGGGCTTTGTTGACGGGTCTTCCTTTTGGTGACGAGTCGATTATAAGTGAGACTACTCACGACCTGCACCTTGCTCCTGCGCATTTGGGTCGTGCTCCCCCAAAGCCACCTCGGGGAAAGTACATGATCACTGTGGGGTGGATGAGAGAGTGGGACAAGTTCTGGACCAACCCCGAGCCTGACAGCGAAGAGGCGGACTTTGTATTGAGGCATTTCCTGCTGGATCTGTTGGCCATGATTTTCTGTGACTCATCTGCTTATTGCATTCATGCCGATTGGTTAGCATACTTAACCAATCTGAAACATTTCGACCATTATGACTGGGCCGGCGCTAGTTATACTTGGCTGATTTGCGGGCTCGACAATGTGGTTAAGCTTTGGTGCCACTCTTATGTGGAGCTATATCCTCTGTTGACTGTAAGTGTTTAATTTCAGTCCTTTTGCAGCACAAATTTCCTTATGCTTAATATCTGATAAATTGACTTTGGTCTTCCATTTTTAGTACTGGATTATGGAGCATATCACCAGGGGGCATAGTTTTGGCCGCCTTCGGGACAAGCTTCTGCCTCTTCCCTGCCAATGGGTCGAGCCTGACCACCGGGCTGCTGCTGGGGTCTACAGTTATGAGTCCTACCGATATTTGCTAGACCTGGTAGAACTCGAGGATGTAAGTTTCCTCTCCTTTTTATATCATATTCTCCAATGCTTTTAAATCTATGCTGCTTAAATTGCTTATATATTTCTCTTCTCTTGCAACATGTTCATCTGCCCCCGTTCTCCAGATATGATGGCTTTGACTGGGCTCCCCTGAACTCTGGCCGCGTTCTTAGGGACATGCAAGTGAAGTTCTACTGCATGAAGAAGTCGGCCTATTTCCTTCTGGGGCACGTGCAGCATCAATTTCTGAATGAGTTTTGCATTCCTGCCCCTCCTCCTCCTGATATGGATCGCCCAGCTTCGACCCGTTCGGTTGCTAGAAGCCGACACACGGCAGCTATGGCTTCCTAGGACAAACATGTGCTTCGGGAAGTTAACTATACAGATTATCTGGCTTGGTACAGGCGTTTTGGGAAGCCAAACCTATTTGAGGAGGCAGTTCGGGACAGCCAGGGTGGGATGTGGTATGCCTCTGACTGAGCCAAGGTACTTGATTGCAATCTCTGCTTAATACTTCATGCATATGATCTATATAAATCTGATATTCATCACAATCCACAGGGCTTTGAAGAACAATTCGGCGCATTCTATGCCGATATCCACCGGAAGAGGGTACGATTTTTACTTTGAATTGCTATTTTCAACTCAAAACATGCCTGACACATCTGTTACTTTGCAGGAACTACACTGGCATAACATCATCTGGGTATGCCTCTTTTCTTTCTTTGTTACTTTTCTTTAATTCTTACTGCTAACACAAATCTTGATGTTGCAGCAAGATTTTCCAGCCTAAGAGGTGAATGTAGCTAGCAGTAGGGAATTCACCATGGAGGCATCTGAGGAAAACCGCTCAGATACTGAGGTTACCCAGAGGGTCCGAGATTCTGCTCCCCGTTCCCATGCTGCTTCTGCTGCTCAATGGTCTCGCCGGATCACTCCACGAGGCGCCCGCCACTTGGCCGAATACTTCCAAAAGGTGTCATCTAACGAGGAAGATTTAGACGAGGAGTAGCTTTTCTGTATTTGTAGTTGTTCCCAAGCCATGTGTTGATATTGGAACATTGTAAACATGCTTAAAAATGCTTAGAAATGCCTAATTTTCAAATTTTGGAATGCGCCTCACTCTTGGGGTATTGCTTGTGTATGCTTTTTTTGCAAAAAATGGCACCGATTTGGCGAAGTTCCAATTTCAGGGGAGGTGCTACTGAAAATTTCAACTTATTCCATGAGCCAACTAGGTGCACCACTGAGGTGAGCCTCCAAAAATGGCGGGTTTACTTTGTTTTTTTGCTGACCCACCCTTTTTATCTTCCCTATATAATCTCGCATTCAACAAGATATGCCGCCGTCTTTTCTGAAAAAACAGCATTGGATCCTTGCTTCTAGCTCTCTTCTTGATCTTTCTGAGCACCAACTGTGCTATACTTCGCATCACAATGGTATGTGCTTCTGTATATGTGTTTTCTGCTGTTTTCCCATTGGCCTCTCTATGCTTTACTGCAGATTTTGCTTCTTTGTAATATTATCCTGGTTTTATAACAAAATATCTTGAACATGCCTCCTGATTCTGCATATGCTTTTTATATTATATTATGCTGGATTGTTATGTTTGCCCCACATTTACGTCAAGTTCTGCCTTTTTACTGCCATATCTGGCCCAAATCTATGTCTGTAGAGTTATCCTACCATGGTGACACCAAAACATTGCTCAGATGCTCTGCATGGTTGGATTAACGCTTTGACAATTGCTGACCGCGAACAACTGCGGATCTGGGGCATATCCTCCTCATTTCTAAGTATAGCTAAGGTGGAGGTTAACTGGCATCTGTTGTGCACCGTGGCTCGATTTTGGAAACCGGCTTTGCATGTTTTCCGCTTCGGGCAGGTAGAGATGACTCTGACATTGGAGGAAGTCAGATGGATTTGCGGCCTGTCACCATTCATGTCCCCTCCAGTCTTTACTTGCCATAACAGCTATGTTCATGTTGTGAGCCGACTTACAGGCGTGGCCAAAAATATCTGTGAGGAGAGACTTATTTGTAGAGATGGATCTACTACTATGGTGCGCCTAGACTATTTTGATGAGATCATCAATGCCTGTTCTTCCTTGAGCATCCTGTGGCTTTATAGCTTTGTGCTGCGCTTTCTCGGGGAGCTTATCTTTAGCCATGGCCGGATGACTGTGGCAATCGAGGTGGCAAGAAATAGCCTGGGCGATAGTTGTTCGCCAGATTGATCTGGCTCCTGTTCTCCTCACGGAAACGTATGTCAGTTTGGATCGGGCATTGAAGCGCTCCTGCCACTTCCATGGATGTGGTGCCCTGGTTCAGGTAAACAAACCATTTGCTTAAATACTTTACTGTGCTCTTTTAACTAAACGCTATTTTGCCAGGTTTGGTTTGCCGCTCATATGGGAGTGAAGATTCTGCGCCCTCGACCATCTACCTTTGAAGCTTATAGCCGCACTAACCATTCGAGGACACTTTCAGGTGTGCATGAGCTGTGCAGCAGACTACGGAATCTTGCTGAGGATTCAGTAACATGGTGCATTATATCCGCGGCGTCGAGAACCTTTACTTCCATTTTCAATGCTAGGGATATGTGGCTCATGGTTCTTCCTAGGTTTACGGGAGGCGTGGAGTATCACCCTGTGTGAGTCCTTCGCCAGTTTGGCTTCTTCCAGGATTCTATTGAGCAAAGTCCCTGTCCTGACCGGTACAAGAGGTATACTGTCAGCTCGAATGCAACAACTTCAAAATTGGCTCGCAAGATGCATGCTGGCATCAAATCCTCTGATCTTGCCATTACCGAGGGCTCCAGTTGCACAGTCGAATACGAAGCCGAAATAAGGGAGACATGGCCCATAAGCAAGATTCCACCCAGTGGCACTTGTTTCACAAGGGCTAGCAGCTCAAAGAAGCCCACGGTTGATTAGCAATGTTTGTATTAGTGATGGACCATAATAAAGATTGCTTGCACTTTTGTCATCTTGACTTGCCTGTTTTTGTTCATGTATTTCCAAAACTGCTCTCAAGATTAACTTAACTAGCATGCCCCTGGTCAAGGATTCTTCCAATTAAAGAAATGACTATCATGCCCCTAGTCAAATGCCTATTTGCCCATATTACTACTCAAAAGGCAGCTGGCATGCCCCTGGTCGAAATAAGGCCAAACGCCTTGCAAAGTGATACAAATATTCTTGACTTAAAATGCTAAATGTTGTGCAAAAAGTGCAAGGTAGAGAGAGGATTAATTAATTAATATATTGGTGCCCTCAGCGCCAAGGAAGCCTGTTTTGCCAACTGTAAGAGGTGACACTGTCCTCGACTCATGTGGCAGTAACCTAGACACTTAGGTTTATTTGTGGCTCTCCCTCAGATATTATGGACTTCATGCCAAATTCTTGAAGTCCTACATCTACTTTTTTACGCATTCATATTTCTTTTTCTCCCTCAAAGGCATGCCAACTTACCTTATCTCGACTTGGAGGTAATAAACACCTACGCTGAGGGGTGGCTGCTCTTTCTTCTCGATATAAAGGGGTGGCTAGTCCCTTTGAACCTGGGGTCTTGGTAGGTGTAAGCTTCAACTCCTCTCCAAGTTATGTGATAGGGATGGGGTTGTCCTACATGCCTCTCTCATTGGAGCCGACTTCTATTTTCTTATTTATTTTATGCTCCAAAGTCTATGTTGCCTCTCTTTTTTGCTCGCACTCTCTCTAAGCCTATCATTTTTTACTCCCTCTTGATATATAGGTCCCTTGGGAATTTGCACATTTTGTCCATTATACTGAAATCTCTTCCTCACCTCCTATGTTTCTAGGGTAGTAACACAGGAGAAGGACTGGACATGTCTTACGCAGGCAGGCTTTCGATTTTCCTCATCGGGCAATAATGATGTTATGCAAAAGAAAAGGTGCAAAAGATTATTCCTGTTGTGCTAGAATGCAATAAAATATTAGTAGACGAAAAGAAAAAAGATGAAAATGCAGGGCTCACGTTGTAAGGCCAAGGATTGACTAAGAGTCACTCATAGTACTTCTTTAGGTAGGAGGCAATGACAGGCTCTGACTGCTCTCTATGGTCCATGCCTTCAAGAATGATTGCACCCCCTGATAGGGCCTCCTTAACCACAAAGGGTCTGCGCTAGTGAGGCCTAAATTTTCCCTGTGCATCGGGCAAATGAATGGCACGCAAAACCAAGTCTCCTGGTTCAAGGCTTCTAGGACGAACTTTCTTCTGATATGCCGGGGCCATTCTCTTCTGGTAGCATTGGGCATGATGTAGAGCTTGTAATCTGTGTTCATCAATTAAATCTAGCTGAACACAACGATCTTGCATCCACTGCCTCTTCTAATTCTGCCTCCTTCAAGATCCTTAACGATGGAATCTCGACTTTAAAGGGAAGGACCGCCTCCATGCAATACACCAAAGAGTATGGTGTTGCTCCTGTTGACATCCAGATGGAGGTCTTGTAGGCCCATAATGCATAAGGCAGCTTCTCATGCCAATCTTTATGAGTCTCGGCCATCTTCTTCAAGATTTTCACCAGATTCTTATTAGCCGATTCTACTGCCCCATTCATCTGTGGTCGATTGGGGGAGGATCTGTGATGCCTGATCTTGCAACTCTAGAGGAAATCTTCAACTCTCTTTGCTACGAAATTAGTGCTGTTGTCTGAAATGATAGCAAATGGAACTCCATATCTGGCGACAATATTATTCTTAATGAAATTTTCTGTAATTGCTGTTGTGACTGTTTTGTATGATGCTGCCTCAACCCATTTTGTGAAATAACCGATGGCCACAAGAATGTAATGGTGCCCATTGGATGCAACAAGATGAATGGCTCCTATAACATCAATTCCCCATGTAGAAAATGGCCAGGGCGATGACATGCTATGTAATTGTTGCGGGGGAGCATGTATAAAATTGCCATGTATCTGGCAGTTATGGCATCTTCTAACAAACTGCCAGCAGTCCATTTCCATAGTGGACCAGAAATACCCTTGCAAAATAATTTTCTTGGCTAGAAGAACCCCATTCATATGTGTGCCGCAGGTGCCTGCGTGGACTTTCAACATTAGCATATCCGCCTCCCTTTTGTCTACGCACCCGAGAAGCATCTGGTTATAAGACCTTCTATATAGCTGCTCGGCCCCGAGCACATATTTAGATGCTAACCGTGTCAAGGTTTTCTTATCTGATGTAGAAATACCTGGAGGGAAATTGCCAGACTCTAGAAAAGTTTTAACATCATTATTCCAAGGCAATTCAGCAGATGATGGCACCTCTTGGATATGCATACAATGTGCTGGTTGTTCAATGCATGTGACTAAAATGTCTATAGCCTGTGCCTTTGGGAGTGATAACCATGATGCTAGAGTTGCTAGAGCGTCTATATATGCATTCTTGGCTCGCTTCATGAAAGAAAATTTGACATCTTCAAATTCTTCAGTCAATTTCAGCTAATGTTCATGATATAGTACGAGCTTCTGGTCCATTGTCTTCCAGTCGCCATTGACTTGCGAAATAACCAGCATTGCATCGCCATATACGTGGAGTTCTCAGGTGCCTTGGTCCCTTGCTAGTTGTAAGCCTAAAATGCAAGCCTCATATTCAGCTTCGTTATTGGTGCATTCGAAAGTCAGCTTCCTCGCAAAGGGAATAAGCTGTCCTTGTCGCGTTGCTAGAACTGCACTGATGCCTCTTCCTCGTTTATTGATTGCACCATCGAAGTACAGACACCATTGATGCTCATTCTGAGGTCCTTCTAATTCCTCATCGCCCATTGCAAACAATATATCTTCATCTGGGAACTGGGTTTGCAACGGCTGATATTCTGGCAAAGGTAAGTCGGCCAAATGGTCTGCCATGGATTGTCCCTTCATGGATTTTTGTGTGACAAAAGTGATATCATATTGGGATAACATAACCTGCCATTTGACACATCTGCCCACCAAAGCTGGCTTCTGAAATAGATATTTGATAGGGTTATGCCGACACAACAACAATACTGGATATGCCATCATATAATGCCAGAGGCGCTGCATGGCCCACACTAGAGATAAGCAGACTTTCTCTATTGGGTTGTATTTAACCTTGCAGTCATTGAACTTTTTGCTAAGGTAGTAGATAGCCTTCTCTTTGCTCCCTGACTCATCATGCTGACCCAGAACTGCGCCCATAGAATGTTGTGTTGTGGAGAGATATAATAGCAGAGGGCGCCCTAGCGCAAGGGGAACTAAAACTAGGGGGCATTACCAGAAGTTGCTTGATTTTATCAAAGGCCGCTTGAGATTCATCATTCTAGCAAGTCTGAGCATTTTTCCTTAGCAGCTTAAATATGGGTTCACATATTTGCGTAAGCCGTGCAATGGACCTGCTGATATATTGTAGCCAACCTAATAAACCACGAACCTCTTTTTCAGTAGTTGGGGGAGGCATGTCAACAATAGCTCTGGCTTTGTGAGGATCCACTTCAATTCCCCTCTGACTAATGATATAACGCAGTAACTTTCCAAAGGATACCCCAAATACACATTTGGTGGGGTTCAAACGGAGCTTGTACTTTCGCAGGTGCTCAAACAACCTTCTCAAGCAGGAGAGATGGTCCCTGGGCTCTTTATATTTAGCAATCATGTCATCCACGTACACTTCAACCTCTTGATGCATAAGATCGTGGAATAAAGTTGTCATGACCCTTTGGTATGTTGCACCTGCATTCTTCAACCCGAATGGCATCACTCTGTAACAGAAGACTCCCCAAGGAGTGATGAAAGATGTCTTCTCCATATCTTCTTCAGCCATTCCGATCTAGTTGTATCCGGAAAACCGATCCATAAAAGACAACATCTTATGCCCTGCAGTGTTGTCTACCAAAATGTCAATGTGAGGGTGCTGGAAATCATCTTTGGGGCTTGCTTTGTTAAGATCTCGATAATCAATGCACATGCGAACCCGTCCATCCTTTTTCGGCATTGGCACCACGTTGGTGAGCCATTCAGGATACAACACGACTTTGACGAAGTTGACTTTGTGCTGTTTCATAATCTCTTCTTTAAGCTTTAAAAGCCATTGGGGTCACCATCTATGGAGCTTTTGCTTGACTGGCTTTGAATTTGGTATTAGCGGCAATGTATGAACTACTACTTCAATATCTAGTCCCACCAAGTCATCATAGCTCCATGCAAAAACATCCACATATTCATTCAGGAAAGTTATAAACTCTGCCTTTGCTTGCGGTGATAAATTGGCACTGATGCGTGTTTCTTTAATATCTTCCGCTGTGTCGATACTGATAAGCTCTGTTTCCTCCTCTACATGAAGGTTTGGGCCTTCTGGATTACATAAAAGGGGATTTGTGATGGCTCCTCTTCATAATCTGCTCCATGGACCTCATCCTCTTCTTCATTAGCAATTAGTTCTAACAAAATTTCTTTTTCAAATGCCGGGTCTGTTATGTCAACTGAGAAGACCTCTTCTGATTCTACACCCTGATGGCGTTTAAGGACTGTCACAGCGACCTTCGTGCTTTTGTATCGGCATTGTGCTACTTCTTCTACTTCCCTGTCTGGATGATCCAAGGAAATGGGAGTCCCTGTCTCTGATGCCGATGCCTCCATATTGTTGTTTTTGGATTTTGTTTTTTTGTTTTTTTTTGTATTTTCTCTTTTTCTGTTAGCTGTACCAAAATCTGCTTGCTGGCGGCTGCTTTGCTGTAGATTAGTGAGATTACTGCCACCTGTCCTTCTCATGCATGTTTCAAGGATTTGATTCTCACCCTCCAGGTGAGGCTTATAATGGCAATACCAGCACGACCCGCCTCCCAACTAACAGGAGATTAACACCAATGATCTAGCATCCCTTCTACCTGTCTCGTGCAGGACCATAACTGAAACTTTGTCCTGGGGTGGTATTGGTGATTCTGTTGGTGCTGTAGTGGCAACTGCTTTACCTTTCCTCCTGCGATCATGCTCTGCTATGTCTTCTGCGAGCACATCCAGCTGCTCCTGAAACAAGATATCTAGATCCTCGATGTCATCGTCCAAGTATGTTTCTTGGGCCACTATCTGAACTGCTGACTACTCTGTCTGCATGATCTCTTGTTCTATACCCTGTTGCTCTAGCTGGCTGCTGTCCTGATATGAATCCTCTAGACAGACCCAAGATGATGGTGCTGACACTGGATATGAACTGTGGTTTGGATCCATAACGCCTGCGCTAATAAAGTTGGATAAATCTCCTGGAATAATCATCTTGGAAGACTTACCATGCCGTTGCGATCTCTTCCTCTAGCAGCATCGCTCATATCCCAAACCGTCTCGCTCAATCCATTCTTCGGCATCGATCGGCTCAACGATTCCTTGGCCATAAAGCCCTAGAGGCGATCCTTTCTCGTATCCCCATTTGCAACACTGGTTGTCGACCATTAAACAGGGGTTGCCAGAAGTGGCCAAATGGCCGGCAAGCTCTAGGGGCGGAATGAAATTAACTGGCTCAAACTGATTAACCCAATAAAGGACATCGGAAGGTTTAGGCTAGAAGTGAATGGTCTGAGGGGCTAGAGCATAGACAGATTCAACCTTCTCCATGTCTTCTACCAAGACAACAACTATATTGTCGTCCCAACAAAACTTAATCATACGATGGAGGGTTGAAGGAATGATTTGATGCTTGTGAAGCCAAGGGCGTCCAAGCAACAGATTGAAAGAGGGTTCGATATCTACGATGTAGAATTCTACGTCGATGCCAGTAGGACCTATAGTCAGGGGAATGATCAGGACTCCAAGCACATCATGATGAGTATTATCGAAAGCTGTCATCCCTTTCACAGCTGGTGTAATGTCCTCAGACTTGAATCCTATTGCACTTGCTGTGCACAAGGAGCAGACATTTAGGCCTGCTCCATTATCACCAATGTGAGAGGGATGTGGAAGCTTTGATATTGCGCAGTGATGAACAAGGGAGAATTATGATTGGTGCCAGAGGGAGGTAACTCTAGGCTAGAGAAGGAGATAACCTGAGGTGCCGCTATCAATCCTACCATGCTTTCTAGGGTAGCAGGCTCTATGGTTTGGGATACACAGGCTGCCCGAAAAACTCTAAGGAAAGCTTCTCTATGCTCGGCCGATGTATGGATTAGGTCCCAAATGGAAATATCGGCAATAACCTTCTTAAGCTGGGCAGTGATGTCAGTTGAAGGTTGGCTGCTACTGGTAGGATTGGATGGTGCTACTCTAAGCATAGGTGGTTGAGGAGAATGTGCTTGGAATTGGGCAGGGGTTACTGCTACAAGTGCTGGTGACCTAGATGGCTGGGTTCGTAACTGGTTAGGGGTTAAGGTTGAGGGGTTAGGCCTAGCTATTGGGGGTTTGTATACTCTGCCTGATCGTGTCACTTCTGCACACATCCCTATGGCATAATTGTAAGGAACACGATGTGAGTCATGGGTCAGAGTAACAAAAACCGGGGGACGGGCTGCTAATTGTACTGATGTGGTAGAAGGATATGGGCGAGTAGGGGTGTAAACCTAAGGATGTTGGGAGTATTGGTGAGGGTACTAGTGGGCCTGAGGGTGTGCTGGTTAGCATGGCCTAGTTTGGGGCCAGGCTGCTAAGTATACTAGAGTTGGTGGCTGGGGATATACTAAAGGTGGCACCTCAGAGTATTCTAGCTCAACGACAGGGCAGATCATAGAAATAGATTCCTTGGAGTTATCGAGGAAAGAACGATACAACTGGTGGGGAAAAGGGGACGACTCATGATGAATCAAGTCGGTTTGGCGGATAGGGGAAGAGACAGACTTAGATGGAGCAGAAGAGAAAGAAGCAGAAGAAACAAAATTGACTCCCAAGGAACCTAGCGCACCCGGATATGAATGTTGTGGCAAGGGTTCACTGACTATGCTGGGGTGTGCTGGCAGTGTTGGGGCGGCCACTAGCGTGTGTGCTGGGTCGGCTGCCTGGGTATTAATCACAATGACCTTCTGGTCAATCAAGTCCTGGACAACGTCCTTGAGTGTCAAACAATTATCCGTCGAGTGGCCGACCACCCAATGAAAATTGCAGAACGCATTGGCATTGTACCAGGCTGGTAGCAGATTATGCGGAGGGTGCACCTCAGGCAGCCTCAGCAGGGATGCGACTTTGGGAAATACCACGCTCAAAGGCTCCACTAAAGGGGTATAGTGGCATTTGTCACGGCGTTGTCGCTTCGGCTGTGGATGTGCCAATGGTGGGTGCGTCCTGGCCGGTGGGTTAGGGTATACTGGTGTGGCAGTGGGGCTAATGTGTGATGCATGTTGTGCTCTAAGTGTAGGCGTGGGTGCATAAACTACATGGCGTTGTGGGGGTGCGCGGACATTTGCCAGAGCAGCAGGGGATCTGATATAGGAAATAGTATTTTAGGAGGGATCCCGCCTCCTGGGTGGGTTGGTGTTGTTATTGTTGTTGTTATTGTTGCTGCTAGGGCCACTATGTGAGGCAGTGGCCTGCTTGGCAAATGCAGAGAGTGTTGGAAAACTACCGCCGCACAGTGAACTCTCAACACGGGCACCCGCCCGAAGCAGTGCCGAGAAGGTGGTAACAGGTTGGATGCTAAGCAGAGCCCCGACCGCTGGTTGTGCTCCTCGAATCATGATCTCGATAGACTCCTCGTCGGATGGTCTATCCTTGACTTGTGAAGCCAATGAGCGCCAACGTCCAAGATACTCCCCAAATGTCTCTTGGGGTCTCTGCTTGAGAGCGACTAAGTCCTCCCGCTTGGGAACTAAGTTGAGGTTGAAGGAATATTGTTCAGGGAACACCTGCGTAAGGTCGTCCCAAGTCCTGATGGTGGCCATGTTGAGGGAAGTGAACAACTTCAAGGCGGGCTTGTAAGACTCTTTTGGAACATGCGGATTAACAACCTATCATCAGCTTGAAGCTGGGCGAGGTCACCATAATAAGCTTTAAGGTGGGCAATTGGGCAGCCCCTACCATTGTATTTTTCAAATTCCGGAATATGAAAATTTGGGGGGAGAGTCGCCTCTAGGAAGTAACAGAGGTCCTAGAATTGGTAGGACTGGCAGTCCACACCCTGCACTTATCGGAGAGTGCACTCTAGATCATTTACTCTCATGAGGAGAGCATCCGGAGCTACTGAAGCTGTGGATTGCGCAGTAGAGGCAGGTACCACGTACACTGTATGGGTCACCCCTAAGGGCTCCTCCGGATCCACCATTCCACCATCTGGTATTACGGTTGGATGGCCAGTGTACCCGTGCATGGGTGTAGTGTGCTGGGGGACAAAGGATGAACCTTGTGTGTGGTAAAAAGGGGATGATAATGCAGGGGGTGCAACAACTGGTGCAGAGTGTGGGAGCAAGAGCTGTTGGACTGGGATGGTCTCTGGTACAGTGCTCACGGAAGGTAGTGCTCCTACAGGCCTAGGGGGCTGGCCACCAGATAGGAGGGATGTATGCTGTGGTGGGTGCTGTGAAGGTGTAACAAACGGTAATGTCGACACCCCTATCGCTGGAGAGACAAGGGTTGGCGACGATTGTGGAGGGAGTGCTGTGGGTGCAAACTATGGTCTTAAGGCCGATTGCGCAGGCAACTCGGGACCTGGGAAAGACAAAGCTGAGAAGGGCTGGAGTGCTAGGGCCAATCCCTGCAACTGCTTGGTGAGGGCCGACATTTGTTGCAGTTGCGCGGTAAGGATCGTCACTGGTGGCTCCGAAGGATGGAGGCAAGACAGGCGAGGAAACAAGAGCCTGAGATCCCAGTTGTCCGAACTGGGGGGTGGTTACTACAGAAATAGCCGCAGTGGGAGGAGGGCTAGAGAACACATACCCCTGGGGAGAGACAGACTCAACTGTTGTGGCCCCAACAGCAGGACAAGACAAGGCAGGTGGTCCCTAAGGCGGGGTTGCCACAGGGACACGAAATTGAGGTGGAGGTCCACCAAAGGCTAAGGCAAAAGTGGACGCAGCAGTGATGACTGGAACAGACACAAAAGAAGAGTATGTCGAGACAGGGACCTCCTCCTGGACAGCAGGGGAAAGGGACTTGCTGGCATGCTGGGCCATCGTGGATCGCGAGCGAGTAAGGATGGGACTATGGCTGGGAAGGACAGGACGAATCCTAGGATGAGCTATCGTCGGAAGTGACGGATAACTCGGGAGACGCGGTCAATTACAAGGTCGCAAATATAGTTCGCGAAAGGAAACTCACAGACCAGAAATCCTCTGCACATAAACAAACAAGTTAGAAAAGATGCAATAATTTTGGTGGTATGAGATGCAAATGAATGCCCCTAGTATGCACTCTCTCACAATCTAGGGATGTCCTATTGAGCTGTCTACTCCAGGTTCACATAAGGATGAATAGGTCTCTGACTCGAGTTTAGAAAAAGTAAGGTCCCCATTCTAAATCCTGACCATAGCCTAGGAAGTGAACGGGTGGTGCTTTCGGGACCTCGACCTTTGCGAAAGCAATAGGCTGTCCCCTCTACTACACTGACACGACCCTGGACAAGGGAGACAAACCCGATTTTTCATCGCACGCCAAAGCCATAGGATGAGTCTCCGAAAAATGTCCTTCGCAGACTATATAGCCGGTCCTAGGAGAGGAGAAGATGCATGCCCTACATGATGTATGCAATGTATGCTTTGAGTCTTTTACTTACAAGCTTATTAAACCGTGTGGAAAATTTGCAATTTGTCACTAGTTTGCCTTATGATTGATTGATTTTGGTTTTTATGTTTTCATTAACCAAAAGGGGATAGCAAACACGCCTCTAATCTCCTAGGCATGGCATATACAAGAAGGGAAATAAACATGCAATTTAGCCATGAATTATCAAACAGAAACATGTGCAAATAATGATGACATTGCAAATGTGTAAAAGGAAAGAACAACATTACAAAGGCATGCATGAAAAGAGACACCACTTAAAAGGATAACCAAAGCAAGGCATGGAAAAAGCAAGCAAGGAGAAAAGCCGAAGCAAAGGAGAAACCAAAACAAAGCCTAGATCTGGTTATCCCCAGCAGAGTCGCCAGTTCCTGTAACCATGCTAGCGACAGCCTCGAGCACTTCGACGCGAAAGGCCAAATACATGAGGGTCGGCAAAGTCATGACGAAAATCAAATGAAAAAAAAAAATGCAAATGCAGGAATAGCCGCCTAGTCTATTAAAATGGAAGACAAGGAAAACCATATAAAACATGCAAATCATGCAATGGAAAAGCAGGTCGTAAACCAGAAATGGGTAAGGATCCCTGTTACGCACGAGGAAGGTATTAGTCACCCTCGCGAGCTCGATAAATCGGTCTTCTATAGGTTTCTCATTTGCTTAAGAAATGTCAGCTTTTCAGCCTTTGCTGTACGCCCAAGGGCGATATGCCATGCCATTCTTGGTGTCTTATGCTAAATAATGGTACATGATGTGTAGGGGTGTGTCCTAGTGCTCAAAGATATCGCTCATATATCATGTCAACTGTCGATGCAAAGATATTGCATAAATATGATCAAGGATCTAGTATTTTGAGCGATTTCAACCCTTGCTTTGCTATATGCCAAATGCAATCTAACATGCATGGAAATGGCTAAAAATGGAGCTATGCCTTCCTGACATATCTAGGAAGAAAACCAAAAAAATACAAAAGCAAATCGAAGCATAAAACCATGCTAAAAATCATATAAAAACTGCTGTGCTACTAAAAACAGGCTGCTACGCTTGTTAGGTGCGCTGTACTGGTGTGCCCCCTATATGCTCCTGTGTGCGCCAGAAAGACGTGCCAAAGCAAGTACAAAAATCTATGCAATGCAAAGTCACATATTAATGCATTCCAGAAAATCATGCGATGTAAAATCCTTTGCAAAACTAGAAGGATATACTTTAAAAGTGAAAGAAATGCAAGTGTAATGACTTGTGAACCTTGTGCTCAAGGGCTAGTAGCCTCACACAAGATTCCAACCTATCCATGCTAAAATGTATGCAAGAGGGTTCAGACATATCTCTGGATCATCGATTGATGCACAAGGCTCTCCATATTGGAGTAGAGGCAAACAACCTACTAGATGTTAACCATGGACTGAACATTCAACGGGGAAAATAACAAAGAAACGACTGTTACTTAGGGCTGAAAACATGCGTGCAAAATCATGAGATGTCAGAAAAATAGCAACAAAAGATTTGAATGCAAAACCATTAAAAAATTATGCAAACAGGGATACAAAAGTGAATGTTTTGCTCTCTGACCAGTCTGGTGCATCTGCATGATGCGCCAGAGTGGTGCTCTGGGTTGGTGCGCCACTTTGGTGTGCCACTTAGGTGCTCCCCAGAAAATCTGGATCAGACTGTAATCTGATCCTGAATCTGATCCAGAATAGAGGTAGGTGATTCTTATTAATGCAGATTAGTTTATGATGAGATGCACATGAGCAAAGCAAACTTATTATGAAGCGATTCAGAAACATGATAAATCATAGGTTCATGGCTAAAAAAATACTTGCAATAAAATTTTAAAGATGAAACAAAACAGGAACTTTAACAATCGTATGCAAAGAATGAATCATGAAAGCTTGGTTCACTACATATCTATTAGCATGCATGTTCATGAATCGTGCACTCTTATGCTAGAGAATAGAAAAAGAAAAGAAACAACTCAAAGGAAGTAACAAGGTGCAGATTTCATGCTAGAAGTAAGAAACATGCTAGCAAACATGGTATAGACTTGCATATAGAATATCTTGCGAAGGAAACAAGCAATATTATCATAAAACTCTCATGTAAATAGTAATAAATCTGATCATATATGAAGTCTAAAGCATGCTCTATCTTGATGCTATGACTGAAATTTAAAGGAGAATGAAGGAGGACCTACCTCTCATGGTGTTCCTTCTTGAAATATCAAAGAAAGAGGGATCCTCGTTGCTTTGGAAAGGCCAAAGATGCTTTGGGATGTAAGGGGAATACTCCAGAAAAACGAGAATGGCTGCTGGAAGGAGTATATAGCTCGTACAAGATGCTTGCTCAGATCAGGATTGCTGAAATCAAGGTTTCTAACCTCTTCTAATGGTTGCCTATCGGGGCCCTAATATAGGATTTCCTAAGGGTAACTCGTAGAGAATGCAAGGAGCCTCGTAAACGAAGAGCCTTGGAAGATTCCAAGGCATATTCGTTGGTGGAGGTAACAGTCATGGGAGGAGGAGAACTAGCAGCCAGTAGTCCGCGAAATGGCTGTGCGCCAGCTTGGTGCACCTGGTAGGTGCGCTAGGTATGTGTGCTAGCTAGGTGTGCTGGTTAGGTGTGCTAGGCAAGTGTGCTAGGCAAGTGTGCCAGGTAAGTGTGTTAGGCAAGTGTGCTAGGTAAGTGTGCTAGCTAAGTGCTCTCCCCTACTTGTCTGGATTTCTAATTGGGCTGTAGACCTGCTATGGGTTTAGGATTGGTTTAGCTAATAGGATTCAAGAGTTAGCCATATCCAAAGCAACATCTGGAAAGCTTATCTATGAGTCACCTCAAAATCAGGGTGTCTACAGGTGCCCATACTAGTGACCTTCTTCCTCTTCTTTTCCTTGTAAAATAATATTAAAAAAAGAACACGGACTAATAATGTGTAGCAACAAGGCTCAATGGAAATTAAAAAATAATAATGAAATAAAAGAGAAAATACTTACTTGAGGAGTTTTATCCCCCTAATTGCAACTAATGTTAATGCTTAGCTACAACATGCAAAGTATGCGAAAAAATGAAACATAGAGAATAAAAAGAAAGCCCCCGTTTTTTATAACGTGCGTATGCAGAAATGCAAGGTACCGATATGACGTGGTCGGAACTGACTGAAGACTCAAGCTTAGGACCTCTCTACTCTCTCTTTCTCAAAATTTTGATCTTATAGATCAATGTGGATATGTGTGTCTCCTTTAGTCTTCGTCTCCTCTCAAAGGCTAGGGGTGCCCTACTATTTATAGTGTTACGGGAGGATCAAAAATAGTAAAATGATGCACAATGGAAAGATTGGACAACTGCAAACAAAAATTTCCAAATCAGAGGTGTTATACACCCAAAACTATGTGTTCGATGTTTAACGTCCAAATGTAGGCATTCAACACACCCAAGAGCCAGCTGTGATAGACATGACATATTCCTTCAATTAAATGGGCAATCAATCACAATCAAAGGTTAATTGACATTACGCACAATTAGAGGAATCTTTTAAAAAAGGAAACAATTTGAATTCGAAATTTTCCAAAGGAAGAAAGTGGTTAATGTGGCATGCCTGAGTTATCAAGTGTAAGACACTACATTTTAAGCGTTCAACCTTAAATGCCAAGATCACAGCACTTAACACATTCAGTCCATGAACATGCCAAATTTGTTTGACAATTCAAATGTAGTCAAACAAGTGATTTAATGAGGTAATAAAGACCCTTAAACATGACAAGAAGACTCGTTGAAAATACCAAAATTTATCTTGAATCTAAAAAAGGAAACTTAATTGAAACGAAAAGGAACAGTTTTGAAGATGTTAAATGCATTAAAAGCAGCGTTCAACGTTGAATGCTAGTTTTCAAGTGTGTAACATTAGAGTTTGGGTGTATAACATTGTACACTAAATACATTGCCGTTCAACGACCTAAATTGGCAAGTAGACCTTTGGAGAGTATTTGGACAGAGCAAAAGGCTTCTAAAGATGAATGGAGCATGCTATAGTGTAACAGGACTTTAAAAAAATAAAGGTGCTAAAATGGGATATCTACAAATTGCTCCTCCTTGAAGATAGTTTTGGCACAAAATGAACCTTAAGGCTTGATGATATTCTCGTGTGGCACGACTCAGTGAAATTTATAAAAAAGGAAGGAGATCCAACACCTATTGCCACCAGGTTGGACAAGAGATCAAGCTGAATAAGGGATCCAACACTCGGACTCATGGGTGGACCATCACTTGGGTATGAGATGAAGCAGGAAGAAGGAGAAGATCCAACACCTACTATCACCAAGCTGGATAAGAGATTGAGTTGGATAAAGGATCCAACACTTGGGAACTCTAAGCTGAATACAGGGTTGAGCTGGATAAAAATTCCAACACTTGGAAATACTGAGCTAAATATGGGGTTGAGCTGAATGGATCGAGCTGGATAAAAGATCCAATACTCGATGAATCTTGAGCTAAATGAACTGGATAAAGGATCCAACACTAGCTGAAATTTTCATAAGGATCGAGCTAGATAATGGATCCAACACTCAGGAAATTTGGACTAACCAACACTTAGGTATGAGACTAAGCTGGGAAAGGGTAAGAAGATCCAACACCTGCTACCACAAGGCTGGATAAGAGATTGAAAGGATAGCTGAATAAAACACCCAACACTTGGAAGTTCTGATCAGAATGAGCTCGATAAAGGATCCAACACTCAGAGAGATTTGCATATAGATGGAGTTGGATAAGGATCCAACACTTTGGGAATTTTGATCTAAATGAGCTAGATAAAAAATCCAACACTCAGGGGAATTAGATTTGAGAGACACGGTCTCAGGGGTTGCCTAAGAGGGTCAAAAGAAGGATACAGCCTTAGGAATTGCCTAAGGGAGTCAAACTAAAAGACATGGCCTTAGGGATTGCCTTAGGGGGTCAAACTAAACATGCAACCTCAAGGATTGCCTAATGTGATCAAACTAAAGATGAGACATCAGGGGTTGCCTAAAGGGGTCAAATTAAAGACATGGCCTTAGGGTTTGCCTAATGGGGGTCAAACTAAAGACACGATCTCAGGAGTTTGCTAAGGGAGTCATAAAAAAAAGACTCGACCTCAGGAGTTGCCTATGGGGTTCAAGCTAAAGGACTTGGCCTTAGGAATTGCTTATAGGGATCAAAATAAACATGCAGCCTCAAGGGTTGTCTAAGGGGGTCAAACAGAAAGACACGGCCTTAAAGGTTGCCTAAGGGCGTCATAAAAGGAAATCTCAGCCTCAGGAGTTGTCTAAGGGGATCAAAATAAAGATACAACTTCAGGGTTTCCTAAGAGGTCAAACTAAAAGACACTGCCTTTGGGATTGTCTATGGGGGTCAAAAGAAGGACACAACCTTAGGGGTTGCCTAAGGGGGTTAAACTAAAGATGCAGTCTTAGAGTTTGCCTAAGGGAATCAAACTAAAGATACAGCCTTAGGGGTTGCCAAAGGAGGTCATAAAAGGAAAACTCTGCCTCAAGGATTGCCTAAGCGGGTAAAGCTAAAGAACCTGGCCTTAAGGATTACCTAAGGGGGTCATAAAATGATGACTCGACCTCAAAGATTGCCTAAAGGGGTTAAGCTAAAGGACTCGGCTTTAGGGATTGCCTAAAAAGGTCAAACTAAAAACGTGGCCTTAGAGGTTGCCTAAAGGGGTCAAACTAGAAGATACGACCTTAAAGGTTCCCTAAGGGGGTCACTAAAAGACAAGGCCTTAGAGGTAGCCTATGGGGGTTAAAGGATAGACAAGGCCTCAGAAGTTTCCTAAGGAGGTCAAACTAAAAGACACAGCCTTAGGAATTGCCCTTTCATGGGTTGCTCGAGAGGATTGAACTAAGAGCCATGACCTTGGGGGTTACTTGAGGGGGCCGAACTAAGAGACGCAACCTCTAGGGTTGCTCGAGGGGTCAAGCTATGTGATACAGCCTTGAGGTTTACCCGATGGGGGTCATGCTAAAAGACACAATCTCGAGAGTTACCCATGGGGGTCGAACTAATAGATACAGTCTTAGGAGTTGCATGAGGAAATTGAACTAAAAGATACAGCCTCATGAGTTGTCTGAGGGGGATCATGTTAAAAAACACAACCTCGGAAATTGCCCGAGGGGGTTGAATTAAAAGACATGGCCTTAAGAGTTGCCCAAGAGTGGGGGTCAAGCTAAAAGACATAGCCTTAGGGGTTGCCTGAGGGGGTCGAACTAAAAGACACAACCTCAAGAGTTGCTAGATGGGGTCAAGCCAAAAGACATGGCCTCAGCGGTTGCCCGAGGAAGTGAACTAAGAGACACAGCCTCAGAGGTTTTTTGAGGGGAATGAACTAAATGACATGACCTCGAGGATTGCTTGAGGGGATTAAGCTAAGAGACACAGCCTTAGAGATTTTCTAAGGGGGTTCAATGAAAAGCCACTTCCTCAGGGGTTGCTCGAGGGGGTCAAGCTAAAAGACACGGCCTCAGGGGTTGCACGAGAAGATTAAGCTAAAAGACACAACCTCAGGGGTTGTCCAAGGTGGTTAAGCTAAAAGACACAGCCTCAGGGGTTGTTTAAAGGGGTTAAGCTAAAAATGACTGCAAGATGATCGACACTCAAGCGAGAAAGTCTAAAGAGGATGATCGGCAATCGATGGAGGAAATCCTAAAAGATTTTGAAAAGCCAACCAACACTTGGCCGTGGAAGTCTAATAGAGGATGATCGACCCTCGTATGAGGAATTTATGAAAGGTATTGAAAAGAAGACCAGCACTTGGACGAGGAAGTCTAAAAGCGAATGAGCATGATTTGAATGCCTAAGGAGGTCAAACTAGAAGACATGGCCTTAGGGGATGCCTAAGGGGGTCATAAAAGAAAGACGTGGCCTTGCCTAAGGAGGTCAAACTACTAAAAGACACGACTTTAGAGGTAGCCTAAGAGAGTCAAAGGAAGGACACAGCCTCAAAGTTTGCCTAAGGAGGTCAAACTAAAAGACACGACCTTAGGGATTGTCTAAGAGGGTTAAACTAAAAAACTTAATCTAGGAGGTTGCTCAAGGGGATTGAACTAAGAAACATGACCTTGGGGGTTGCCCAAGAGGGTCAAACTAAGCGACGCGGCCTTTGGGATTGCCCAAGGCATCAAGCTAAGAGACACAGCCTTAAGGGTTGCCTGAGGGGGGGCCAAGCTAAAAGACACAGCCTTGAGGGTTACCCAAGGGGGTCGAACTAAAAGATACGACCTTGAGAATTACTCGAGGAAGTGGAACTAAAAGATACAGCCTTAGGGGTTGTCCGAGAGGGTTCAAGTTAAAAGATACAGCCTCGGGGGTTGCCCGAGGTGGTCGAACTAAAAGACACGGCCTTAGGAGTTGCCCAAGGGTATGGGTTAAGCTAAAAGACATGGCCACAGGGGTTGCTCGAGGGGGTCAAACAAAAGGACACAACCTCAAGAGTTGTTAAAGGGGGTTAAGCTAAAAGACACGGCCTCGGGAGTGGCCCGAGGGGGTGAACTAAGAGATGCAGCCTCTGAGGTTGTCGGAGGGGATTGAACTAAAAGATACGACCTCGAGGGTTGCCAGAGGTGGTCAAGTTAAGAGACAGCCTCGGAGATTGTCTAAAGGGGTTGAATTAAAAGACACGGCCTCAGGGATTGCTTGAGGGTGTCAAGCTAAAAGAAATGGCCTCAGGAGTTGCCTGAGGGGGTCAAGCTAAAAGACACAGCCTCCGAGGTTATCTGAAGGTGTTAAGCTAAAAATGACTACAGGAAGACCAACACTCGGGTGAGGAAGTTTAAAGAGGATGATCAGCACTCAGATGTGGAAGTCCTAAAAGATTTTCAAAAGACGACTAGCTCTTGGCCGTAGAAGTCTAATAGAGGATGATCGACACTCGAAAGGGGAAATTCTGAAAGGTATTGAAAAGACGACCAACACTTGAATTAGGAAGCCTAAAAGAGGATGAGCATGATTTGTGATGTTTAGCTCTGAAGGTCATTCAGAATGCAATATGATGCAATATAATATACTTTTACAAGGATGCATGCTAGCGGAAATGCAGGAAGTGGTTTTGACATACAATGCATGACCCTACATAGTGAGGTTCTTCCATCATGGTCTACTTTGATTTATATACTGGGATGAATTAGGAATTTGGCTTATCGTCTGTGACCATGCTCGCTCGGGAATTTTGGCACGAAGTTGCACCAAAGGAGGAGGCCACAACCATGCTAGAAGGTGAAAGTGCAAGATAGGATAAAACGAAAACTAGAGTTGCCACCTAGTCTTTTAAGGGAAAGACGAGGAAAACCGCAAAAAGATTAATGCATGTGATGCAAATGAAAAGGCCAGATGTCTACAAACCAGAGAATGGGTAAGGATTCCTGTTACGCATGGCGAAGGTATTAGGCACCCCCGTGCGCTCGAGAAACTCGGTCTTTCTAGTCTGATTCACTTCCTAAAGGATGGATGTAAATGAATGCTTGCTAATCCTAGATTGTGTTGTAATCATGCTAATATGAAGGCCAAGTCATGACTAGATAGATGTGCAAGATGTATGCAAACATTACGAAGAAACCCACTCGAAATGACAGAATAGTGAAACATGAAACGATAAATAAAATCACATTAAACGACGATGTTTTAGAAGAAAAGGATCCAAGAAATCATATCAACACCAAAAGAATCAGAAATGGGATCAACCCAAATCATCCGAATCATGGACAATGTCACGGAGAACAAAATGGAAAAATTGCAAAGAAGTCCATGCAGAATGGCAAATTGATGACATATGAAGAAAATCACATCAAATGACAATGTTTTTGGAGAGAATGATCTGGAAAACCATACCGATATCAAAAGAATAAAAAATGGGGTCAACCTAAATCATCGAAATCAAGGAAAATGTCATAAAAATCAATAAGGGGAAAATAATCTGCAATTGGGCCAATGTGGGCCTTTAGGTCAATTATTGTATGCCCTCAGACAAAGAATTCCAAATCAAATCACAAAAATCCATAACTGCAAAGTAAATAGAATTAAATCGAATGCCAAGCGAAAGAATCTAAAAACAAATTAAGGAAAAATCCATGGAAAATCATATGGAATGCGTGTTTTACTCAAAAAGGATGAAATGATGTGCAACTGTAATAAAAACTATGCAAAATGCATGGAAATGTATTTAAATGCATAAAAGATGTTGCAGGATGATTTATACAAGAACTAAGGATGACTTAGTAAAACAATAACATACAGGGGCATGAACTGATAGCATGGGGGCAATTGGGTAATTTCAATGGCCAAATGTGATAAATGTGTGCATGTACATGATGCATGATCTATTGTATGCAAAATGTCACGAAAATGTTATTTACAACAAAACATGATGGGGACATGGTATTAAATACAAGAAAATGATGTAAACATGGTAAATGACAAGTATAAGGACTAAAGTGTGAAATTCTCGACAAATCTACTTGGGAAACTTTGCAAAATCAGAAACAAAACGGTATCACACAAATTAAAGTGAAAAGACATTTTGATGAAAAATGAAAGGATATTGGAAAATCTGATTGCAATTTTAAAGAAGGTCCTGGACCAGAATGCAAAATTCACGAAGAAAAGGGAAAATCAAGATTAAAGTGTGTTCATGAACTTTTTTCTTAATGTTCAGATCATGAATTAAATGAAAATGTGGCATTAAGGTGTGAGATGTGTATAAATTGTATTTTAGTAATTTCCTAAGAGTTCAGGGTTTAATGTGCAAACTTTACATAAAATGTGCAAATGTTACCAAAATGTGAAATTAGAAATCATTTTACATTGCAAACATGATTTTTAGATGAAAACTCTATTCAAGTGATAAATTACAAATACTCATGTGATCAAAAAGTAAAAAATGTCAAAAATGCGCATTAAAACAATTAAAACCCTAATTGATGAATTTAAAACTAACCCAATGGCCTCGATACAAATTCCCTACACTTAGTAACTACATTTTATGAATTCAAGGGTTTGCATGCAAAATTCTAGGATTTAAATGTAATGAAAATTAATTTTTTATGATGTTCAGTGTAATTACAAAATCTCTTAAGGTTCTTGAATGCAAATTTCACAAAGAAAGCTCATTTTAAGAAGCTCTAGGGGCACAATACAAAATTTCATGCCTTAATTGCAAGGAAAACATGATTGCAAGGGCTTAAATGTGAAGAAATAAACATTAGTGAACTGATCATAAAAATAATAAAACATGCAAGGGACCATACGAAATTTTTACAGAAATAACAAAAGAAATAAAACTTATTTACAACTATAAGGGTTTGAACACAAAAAATAAGACCTAAAAGTAATAATTTAAGGACCTAAGTGTAAACTCCTAAAACTAAATGACCTAAACTAAAACCGTCTCTTCGAAGTTCACAGGCGCTCCAGTCTCCGACGAGGGCTCCAATGAGTCACTAGCACTGGCATAGCGGTAGAGGGGCTCAAGCGATGGTTGGGGAAGCTAGAGGGAGGCACAAGAGGCTCTCCGGCGTGTTGGACAACGTTGGGGCTTCCTGAGGTGCTCCCCCCATCTTTGGCTCCGACAAGGGGTCAGTCGGCGTTGAGGAAGATGATAGCGAGGTGGTTGGTGGCGATGCTGCTACTGGGACAATGTGGCAAGGATCAGAGGAGCTCCAGGGCAGCACGACGGATGCTCTAGAGGGGCCAATTGAGGTTGGGAATGCTTGAGTGGCTCTACCCACCCCCTATGTCGGCGGCAGACATGGCGGAGGTAGGGGTGATGCTCAAGGGTCTGTGACGGCAGCAAGGTAGTGTGGGAAGCTCTGTGGTGGTGCGACAGAGCTGCTCGGGCACTGGCTTGAAACGAGAGTGACCGGAGACCTTCAGTGGCTTCCACAGTGGAGAGTCGATGGCTGACAGAGCAGTGACGACGTTCTTGGACATAGGAGGCCAGAGGGACCCCTCCTGAGTGAAGGAGGCTCAGGAAGGAGGAGGAGGAAGAGGATGGAGAGGCCCCAGGGGCCTCTCCCCGACTCCAGAGGCCATAGGCCTCACTGGTGGTTGTGAACCCACTGATGGAGAATGGGGGAACGACGTGCAATTGGGTAATAACCCCAATGGGTCTTACCCAGAGGATGCAAATGGGTTCGACGAAACTAAAAGAGAATACTTATCGAGTTTGAGTGGAGGGAATTACTTGGGGATCGTCGGGTTGTCTCTCCCATACGTGGTCGTCAGTGGTAGTGTTCTTTAGGCGGAGGTGCTCTAGTGAAGGAGGCTTGAGGTTCTGGGTTGCCAAAGGATGAAAGAGGACCTTTAGATGTTGTGGTTCTCAGGGATTGCAGGGTATCTGGGTTTCCAAAATAGTCGCCTGTTGCTTTCGAAAGTGGGGCGCTTTTAAATGCCGATGGGGTTCTCCAACACCATCGATCTCCGTCCCTAGTGGATGAGTGCCGTTGGATCAAGTTGGGCTGGTAGGGGATCCGGCAGGGACAACTACTGGCTAAGGACTGGTGCAGGAGATTGCGGGTATCGCCGGAGATCGCGGCCTGAATGGCGTCGAAGAAGGTGGTCGGATTTATTTTTCTTGCTTTCTAAGTTCTGGTTGAGAAATGAAATGGGTGTTGTGGGCTGGTAATGGGCTTGGGTAAGTGGGCTTTGGGATTTTATTTTTAGGGTTTTTTTATTTGGTTTTTAGTTTTTTAGGGTTTTTGATTAGGCTTTATTATTTTAATTAAGTTTTTGTGATTTTAAGGTTTTGGGTATCATGATTTAATTATGTGATTTTAATTAGGGTTTTGGGTTTTATTATTCTAAGTTTTAATTGGATTAGATTTAAGTTTAAATGGGTTTAAATGGATTTGGTTGATTGATTTTAGTATGGTTAATTTGAATTTTGGATTTGATTAATTTTAAATTTAGTTTAAATTTTGATTTAATTGGTTTTTAATTGATCTAATTAGAGATTTAATTTAGATTTTGGTTTTTTGATTGATTTTTGTTTGGATTAGGGTTTTTATTTAATTAGATTTAATTTTGAATGGGTTTTATTGAGTTTTACTTGCTTTTGGTTTTAATTAGGGTTTTTACTTAATTAGATTTAATTTTTAATGGATTTATTGGGTTTTACTTGATTTTGATTTTAATTAGGGTTTTTACTTAATTAATTTGGATTTTTTAATGGTTTAAATGGATTTTGTTTGATTTTGGTTTGGATTAGATGTTTTAACTTAATTAATTTGGGTTTTAATGACTTAAATGAGTTTCTTTTTAATTTGGATTTTTAATTATGGGTTTTTGCTTTGATTTGCTTGGATTGGGTCTGAATGGGCTTGTGTGGGCTTCAATGAGCTTGTGTGGGCTTCAGTGGGTTTGTTGGGGTTTAGGTGGAGTTAGGGTTTTAGCTTGGTGGTCGCAACCAGAGCATCTTTCCAAAAGAGCCTACTACCAAGTGACTGCAAAATCGGAGTGTCTACAGATGCCCCTCCTTGAGCGAGATCTAGGGAACAGAGACTGATGCTTAGGGTTAACAAGACCCCCCACCTAAGTCTACGGGAGAGTGGTATTTGTTGTGCGGCCGTGAACCACTTATTTGGTTGATGCACCAAAAGTCACGACTCGAGGCCCATGCATGATGCTGATGCAAGGGTTGACCCTAATGTTGGGTGATGCATGATGCACAAGATGCATGAAGACGATGCTAACGACGAGTGGGTAGGCCACTAGCTAATGGAGGGGAGCACGAGGGGCTTCCCAACTCATGCCAAGGGATGCCCGGACAAGGCTATTGGGCTTGTCTCACGACAAGGGGAACATGGTAGATTGATATGCCCCTCACTTAGAAAGGAAGCATGACAAGATATCGAGCTTGCCAACCAATGGTAGACTGATGACGGATGTCAACCAGATAGTTTGGGATATCAACCCACTCCGGACAATGTGATGGTTGTCAACTAGATAGTATGAGGTATCAGCCCATTCCAAATAATGTGGCAATTGTCAACCACATAGTTTGGGGTATTAGCCCACTCCAGACAATGTGACGATTGTCAACTGGATAGTTTCGGGTATCAGCCCTCTCTAGACAATGTGACGATTGTCAACCAGATAGTTTGGGGTATCAACCCTGCTCCGGACAATGTGACGGTTGTCAACCGGATAGTTTAGCGTATCAACCTACTTTAGACATTGTGACAGTTGTCAATCGGATAGTTTAGGATACCAGCCTACTCTAGATAATGTGATGGTTGTCAACCAGATAGTTTGGGGTATCAACCCGTTCCAGACAATGTGACGGATGTCAACCGGATAGTTTGGCATATCAACTTGCTCTAGATAATGTTACGGTTGTCAGCCGGATGGTTTGGGATATCAACCCGCTCTGGACAATATGACGGATGTCAATCAGATGGTTTGGGATATTAGTCCACTCCGGACAATGTGATAGTTGTCAACCGGATAATTTGGGGTATCAACCCAATAGATAGGGAAAATAGTGCAAGTGGAGTTTAACAAATAGGTGGCATTAAGATTCGTCTGTTTGGAGCAAATCTAGGATGGGATCATCTCAACCTCGCCTAAGGCTTAGAAGAGGATAGAAATAAGACTTGTTTGATTAGAGTAAGTCCAACAAAGTTGATGGCACCAAGATTCGTCCATCGGAAGCGATTCTGGGATGGGAACATCTAGACCACGCCTGATGCCTAGAAGAAGATGGAAATAAGACTTGTTAAACTAGAGCAAGTCCAACAAAGTAGATTGGATTCCACCCTACCTGGTGCAAAAGCCTATGATGGCTTCATTTGTCCAGGCCTAGGCATCAAAACAATATTCTCAACTATCAGTCAGGTAGACCCCAGTGCCAAGTCAATAGGCAAGAGAGGGCAGTTGTTTGAACCAATTCAGCACATGTTGTTGCAATGGCGACTTCATATCAATCACAGGCATCCAAACAAACTGGCAAAAGTGTCCCAATGTACTTATTGTAGCAATCGAATACAATGAAGTGATTACATTGTTTTAGCATGTGATGAATCAAGTAGCATAACATAAATATCAAGAGTCTATGTCGTCCTTGGATCTCTTAGAGCCCCTAGCTTTGGGAAACAGTGTATGGCTCAGAGTAGCTCCACAGATCGGCCAGTTTCTTCAACTTCGACTTCATAATCAGCTGAACAACCCTGCCCTTCTATGATTGTGAGATCATTCGATCGGATGGAGTCATTAAGCTAGCGTGATAGTTCCTTAGTCATATTATAAGAGCTTAGAGGGTACTCCTGGAAACGAGCTGGCATCGGTCTCTAAGCAAAGGAATCTTGTTAGTAGCTGAACTATCACATCACACGAATTGGATGATATTCAACACCACCTGTTAGCCCCAAGAGGATGATAAGTTGCATGTCGACAGTATTGAAGAAAGCTTCAAAGTTATGAGTGGCTGAAGGAATGATGCGCTAGGCCACCTTGTCTTCTGTCAAACTCTCCAATTGCTCGTACTCCTTGTGAACTGAGGTGAGTGTCCGAACATGACCACTTTGGCAGTAAGACTCAAAGGCTGACCGTTGATGGCATAAGACCTCTACGCCTAGATGAGTAGCCAAACACCTGTACAAAAGCTCCACAACCATAAAAGTGTTGGCATCATCGCAATGATCAGTCTATGGCCCGATAAGTCTCTACCAAGATAACTAGGGCCAAGTCTATCGGATGGGTTATCATCACCGAAGCAATCTCTGCAACCGAACTTATAGGAGACATGAGACAAAGGATAAAGGCTAGTCTATGGATTCAAGGAACCAGCGACTCAGATCCTTTCTGGACTTAGTGCAGTCACGAGACAAAAGGATAAAGCTAGTCCTAGGATACTAGAAACCATCGACTCGGATCTCCACTGGACTTAGAGGAGTCATGAGAAAAAAGATAAAGGTTGGTCCTAGGATTCAAGGAACCAGCCACTCAGATCTCCTTTAGACTTAGAGGAGTCAAGAGACAAAAGATAAAGGTGGGTCATAAGATTCATGGAAATAGCGACTCGAATCTCTTCAAACTTAGAGGAGTCACATGGGAAAAGGGTAAAGGCTAGTCCTAGGATTCAATGATCCAGCGACTCAGATCTCCCTCCGGACTAAGAGGAGTCACATGACAAAAGGATACAGGCTAGTCCCAGAGATCAAGGTTCTAGTGACTTGAAACTCCTTCGAACTTAGAGGAGTCACGATACAAAACGATAGAGGTTGTTGCTAGGATACTAGGAACCAGCAGCTTTGATCTCCTCTGGACGTCGAGTAGTCAAAAGACAAAAGACAAGGGCTAGTCATAGGATACATGGGACCAGTGGCTCGGATATCCTCTAAACATAAAGGAGTCACGAGACAAAAGATAAAAGCTGGTCCTAAGATTCTAGGAGCTAGTGACTCGGATCACCTTTAGACTTAGAGGAGTCACAAGAAAAAAGATAAAGACTAGTCCTAGGATTCAAGGAACTAGCGAATTAGATCTCCTCTAAACTTAGAGGAGTCATGAGGGAAAAGGGTAAAGGCAGGTCCTAGGATTCAAGGATCCAACGACTTAGATCTCCCTCCAGACTAAGAGGAGTCACAAGACAAAAGGATACAGGCTGGTCCAAGAGTTCAAGTATCTAGCGGCTCGGAACTCCTCCGAACGTAGAGGAGTCACGAGACAAAAGGATAGAGGTTGTTCCTAGGACACAAGGAACCAGCAGCTTTGATCTCCTCTAGACGTAAAGTAGTCAAAAGACAAAAGACAAAGGCTAGTCCTAGAATATATGAGAACAGCGGCTCGGATATCCTCCAGACATAAAGGAGTCACAAGACAAAAGATAAAGGTTGGTCCTAAGATTCAAGGAACCAGTGACTCAAATCTCCTCTAGACTTAGATGAGTTAGGAGACAAAAGATAAAGATTGGTCCTAGGATTCAAGAAACTAGTGACTCGCATCTCCATCAACTTAGAGGAGTCATGAAGGAAAAGAGTAAAGGCTTGTCCTAGGATTTAAGGGCCCAGCTACTTGGATCACCCTCCAGACTAAGAGGAGTTACAAGACAAAAGGATACAAGCTCGTCCTAGAATTCAAGGATCCAGCGACTTGGAACTCCTCCGAACTTAGAGGAGTCACATGACAAAAGGATAAATGTTGGTCCTAGGATTCATGGAACTAGTGGATCGGATCTCCTCTAGACATAGAGGAGTCACAAGACAAAAGGATAAAGACTAGTCCTAGGATTAAACGAACTAGCGATTCAGATCTCCTCCAGACTTAGAGGAGTCACGAGACTAAAGATAAAGGCTGGTCCTAAGATTCAAGGAACTAGTGACTGGGATCTCCTTCGAACTTAGACAAGTCATGAGACAAATGATAAAGGCTGGTCAAAGGAATGAAGGAACCAGCGGCTCGAATCTCCTCCAGACATAGAGGAGTAATATGTCGAAAAGATAGAGGTTGTTTTTAGGATACAAGGAACCAGAGACTCGGATCTCCTCCAGACTTAAAGTAGTCAGAAGAATAAAGACAAAGGCTGGTCCTAGGATACATGGGACCAACGGCTCGGATATCCGCCAGACTTAGAGGCGTCAAGAGACAAAAGATAAAGGCGAGTCCTAAGAATCAAGTAACCAATGACTCGGATCTCCTCCAAACTTAGAGGCGTCACGAGACAAAAGCCAAAGGCTGCTCCTAGAATTCAAGGAAATAACGACTCGAACCTCCTCCGAACATAGAGGAGTCACGAGGGAAAAGGGTAATGGCAGGTCCTTGGATTCTAGGATCCAGCGACTCGAAACTCCTCCAGACGTAGAGAGTAATGTGACAAAAGGAAAAAGCTGGTCCTAGGAATCATGAAACCAGTGGCTCGGATCTCCTCCTGTCTTAGAGGAGTCACGAGACAAAAGGATAAAGATTGTTCCTAGGATTCAAGGAACCAACGGCTCGGATATCCTCCAAACTTAAAGGAGTCACGAGACAATTGATAAAGGTTGGTCCTAAGATTCAAGGAACTAGCGACTTGGATCTCCTCTAGACTTAAAGGTGTTATGAGATAAACGATAAAGACTAGTCCAAGGATTCAAGGAACTAACGACTCAGATCTCCTCTAAACTTAGAGGAGTTATGAAGGAACAGGGTAAAGGCTGGTCCTAGGATTCAAGGATCCAGCGACTCAGATCTCCATCCGAACTTAGAGAAGTCACGAGACAAAGGATAATGGTTGGTCCTAGCATTGATGGAACCTTCGACTCGGTTAACCTCCGGACTTAGAGGAGTCACGAGACAAAAGGATGAAGCTAGTCCTAAGATAAATGGAACCAACGACTCGGATCGACTCTAGACTTAGAGGAGTCACAAGACAAAAGGATAAAGGCTGGTCCTAGGATTCAAGGAACTAGTGACTCGAATCTCCTCTGAACATAAATGAGTCGCAAGACAACAGATAAAGTTTGGTCCCAGGATTTAAGAAACCAGTGACTCAGATCTCCTCGAGACTAAGAAGAGTCATGAGACAATAGGATAAGGGATTGTTCTAGGATATAAGGAACTAGCAACTCAGATCTCCTCTGGACAAGGAGGAGTAACGTGAAAACTGGATAAAGGCTAGTCTTAGAAAACAAGGAACTAGCAGCTTGGATCTCTACCAGACTTAGAGAAGTCAAAAGACAAAAGACAAAGGCTGGTCCTAGGATACAAAGAACCAACAGCTTGGATCTCCTCCGGACTTAGAGGAGTCACAAGACAATATGTAACACCCCGAACCTGGGCACGTTATCTAAATCACATTATCATAAGCACAATTACACTAATTACAGTAAAATTAAATATTGTAACTAAGGCTCACCTCTGGGAAACAATTTGCGGCTAGAAGCTCCGACTCCAGCACTAGAACTCAACTGCACACGATCTGCACCAGAAAACAAAACAAGCACGTGTGAGTGACATCTAAGTCACTCAATACACGCCTCAAACACACAAACCACAACATCTCTGGAAGACTATAAAACTCAGCTTTTTAATTTTCAAAGGTTGGTTCTCTTTTGAAAATCCTCTTTTTTTCTTTTTAAACATCATTCCCGTTTTCGTTTTGTTTGAAATCACTTTGGAATTCAATCCTAAATCCAACTCTTTTCAAAACCCATCTTTCTTTTCTTTTCAAAATGTTTGGAAATTTATTCCAAATCATATTCTCATTCAAAAACACACACTTTACATTTTCTTTTGAAAACATTTGGAAATCATTTTCCAAACATGTCCTTTTCAATAGTTGGGATTTCTTCCCAAAGCCAAAATCACTTTCAAAAAATCATATTTCTAACCAGATCCAACCTAAAACACGATGCCTCTCAGGGCTCAAACCAAAAGCTCAAACATTGGCTAGTCACTGGTTAAAACCATAATTTTTATTTATTTCTAGGATTCTAGGACCATTCATAAGTCCAATCCTAGCGAAACCACATTTCTTTTCATTTCTCAAATCACATTCTTTTTCTTATACATTTTCAATTTTCTTTGCTGATGTTACCTTGATCAGGGGTAACTAGGCACACAAGCAGTATGTGAGGACATCATTTCCCCTACCTCCCTACGCTACCACGGTGAAATTCCCCATGAGTAATGCCACCACCCCAGCCAACCGGCCTCAATCTTTTATTTTCAAATATGGATGGGGATACACCTTTATCTGATGCCCCATCGGTGACCCAAACAACTTGGTACAATGACCCAGGCTCAGCCTACATCGTTGGTGACCCGAACAACTAGGTTCAATAACCTAGACTCAGCCTACACCGTCACGAGCTCGGTGGCCCGAACAACTAGGTTCAACAACCTAGGCTCTGCCTACACCGTCTCAAGCTCGGCAACCACAGTCGTGTCTGGCAATTGCTTTCATTCGTGCCTCGTACTCCTACCACGTTGTTGACACCAACCCTTGTGATTCCTTAACACATTATTAGTGTTTCATTTCAAAACTTCTTAAGCTTTTCTTTTCAAAACCATTTCCATTTCATTCTTTTGTCATTGTAGGAATCTATTTACCATGCAATATTTGATCCTCCACTGGGGTCCCAACTCTATTCATGAAAAACCATGCTTTAAAATTCACAAATTGGGTCTCATGCCCAAAACCACACACAATCAACCATTTTATTCATTTATAGGGTCAAAATCCCCAAAACCATTCCCAAATTTACTTATGTGGGTTCCATATTCTTCCATGACATTTTCATAGGGAAAACACCATTCACACATTCTTTACATAAATTTTTTTTTAAACCATTTATTTTCCATCTCGTAGTCACATTTGCATAACTTAGGGTCAGGGCAAAATCAGCAGACCGAATTTTAGGTTTGGTATACGGAAATCTCCTGATTCGGTATACGGAACTTATTAGGTATATCGAAACCCCCTATTTCAGTCGACCGAAAGATTTTGGTCTACCAAAACCAGGGATCCTGGCTTAATCTATCAGGATTTCGGCATACCGAATTCAATTTGGCATACCTAATTCCCAATAGACAGGGCACACCGCTTTTTGGTCGCTGAAAATCGCCCAACGTGGGAGCCTCAATTGGACCTCCCAAACACTCATCACAAAATACCAATAAATCATGGGGTGTAGACCCTTGAGTCTACTTCAAAACCCCTTAAACCATTCCTTAATACATTAACTATGTGATTCACACGAAAATCACAAAGAAGAGAAGCTCAGTTTAACCTATTGTAGCTTACATCCCAAATCACGTTTAATCCTACAAATTTTTCATCCTAACTGCATGATATCTAGGTTTTCTTGCATTTCAACTCATTCTCATCAATTTCCCTATTTTTCTATAATTTGACATGCATTTTCTCATTATTTTCATGGAAACAATGGACGGAATGAAGGGAGGGTCGCGTACCTCTTCGACGGCCCCCACAACTCCAACGAGCTCCACCACACATGGCGTAGCCTCCACAGAGCTTCAACGATCCTTAGCCTCCCGTGGATGCACCCGCACGCTAACCTTCCTCTCCCCTGGCTTGCGCTCCCCATGTTCTCTCCTCCTCCTTTGCTTTCTCACCATTTCCTCCCCAGCCCATTCTTTCCTCCCTCTCTTTATCCCCTCCTCCTCCTGCGTCACATCGGTCGTCCATCACGTCGGAAGAGACGACATGGCACGGGTCTCTATCGCTGGTAGCACGAGTGTGGGGAAGAAGAGGAAGAACAAGACGGGGTAAGGTGGAAGGAAGAAAAGATAGGCACGTAAATTGAGGCAATTATGCATCCTCAAACCAGACTCCACATTAGTCCCCAAATCACAAACAAGTGCATAGAAAGCCAACCACAAGCTCACACAACCAAGAAACACTAGATTATCCATTAATAAACCATTAATACAATATCATAGTTAATTACATGGTTTACAAGTAAAAATGGATAATTAGGCCCAAATGTCACATCCTACCCCCTCAAAAGAATTTTGTCCTCGAAATTCAACTCTAATAAAAATAAGTTGGGGTACTGTCTTTGGATGTCCACCATGCGGTACCTGGTAGCCACATCAGTACGATGGTGTGCCACTAAACTAACACCAATGGGATCACGTAGTTCTTGAAGACTTGCTTTTTTCTGTCCAATATCTGAACTACATTTTTAACCATAGACAGGTCCTGCCGTAGCTCCTCTGGCTGCACGGGTATCACCTGGGACACATCGGCCAAGCACTTCCTCAACATATATACATTGAAGGTGTTGTGCACACCCACCAACTCTGGAGGCAGTTCTAGTCTATATGCCACCTCACCAACCCTCTTGGTAATCTAGTAGAGTTTTATATATCTTGGGCTCTGCTTGCCTCTCTTACCGAACTGCATCACACCCTTGGTTGGTGACACCTTCAAGAAAACGAAGTCTCCTACCTCGAATTCCAGAGGTCTCCACCTCCCATCAGCATAGCTCTTCTGCCGACTCTATGCAGACAACAACCTCTTCCTGATCAGATCCACCTTGCCCTCGTACTGTTGTACGATCTCAGGCCCAACTAACTCTTTCTCACCCACCTCACTTCAACAAGTGGGTGTTTTGCAAGGTCTGCCGTACAATGCCTCATACGGTGCCATACCTTTACTAGCGTGGTAACTATTATTATATGCAAACTCAATTAGATATAAGTGCTTCTCCCAACTACCTCGAAAGTCAAATGCGCAGGCCCTAAGCATGTCCTCTAATGTCTAGATGATCCTCTCTGTCTAGCCATCCGTCTAGGGTTGAAAGGTTGTACTAAAGTTCAGCACTGTGCCAAAAGCTTCCTGCAGAGCTCCCCATAATATCGATGTAAACCTCATGTCTCTGTCAGACACAATTGACACAGGAACACCATGCAATCTCACAATCTCAGCCACATACAACTCTTCCAGTTTTGCCAAAGGAAGATTCACCCTCATTGGCAAGAAATGTGTCGATTTTGTAAGGCGATCCACTATCACCCAAACTGTATCATTCTTTCTTCGGGTTCATGGCAAACCCATCACAAATTCCATCGACACATTTTCCCATTTCCATACTGGTACATCCAGAGGCTGCAAGGTCCCTCCGGGCTTCTGGTGCTCTATTTTCAACATCTGGTAGGTTGCACACTTGGCCACATACTTAGCTATATCCCTTATCATCCTAGGCCACCAAAAGTTCCTCTTCATGTCTTTATGCATCTCAGTGCTTCCTGGATGGATAGTGTATCTTGAGCGATGAGCTTCATCCAAAAAATTGTTCTTGAGTTTCTCTAGTTGAGGCACATATAATCTCAGATCGTAACTCAACCCACCGTCTACCCCTACTGAAAAATGAGGGGCATTACCAGCTTCCAGCTTTCTCTAGATATCTGACACATAAGAATCATATTGCTGAGCTATGACAATCGCCTCGATCATCCTTGGGCAAACAGACAAATTAACCAGCACCACTCTAGCAGGTTCCTAAGACTGCCTCCATGGCCTGCACTCCACTAGTCCCTCTGACAATTTTCATTCATTAACAATCAAACTAGCCATGACCTGGGTGCGTCTGCTCAGAGCATCTGCAACCATATTTGCCTTCCCTAGGTGGTACGATAAGCTTAAATCATAATCCTTAATGTACTCCACCCATCACCTCTGTCTAAGGTTCAAATCCTTCTGAGTAAAGATGTACTTCAGACTCTTATGATCTATGTACACCTCTAATTGTTCGCCATATAAATAATGCCTCCAAATCTTCAAGGAGAACAAAACAGCTGCCATCTCTAAATCATGGGTGGGATAATTCTTCTCATGATCTTTCAACTGGCGTGAGGCATATGCCACCACCCTACGCTGCTGCATCAGCACACAACCCAACCTAGTTCCACAGGCATCACTGTAGATCATGAAACCATCACTCCTAGTTGGCAAAGTCAAAACTAGGGCTAATACCAAACGAGCTTTCAACTCATTGAAGCTCTCCTCGCACTGCCAATCCCAAGAAAAGTGCACTTCCTTCCTAGTTAGTCTGGTCAAAGGTGCAACAATCTTGGAGAAATCATGGATGAATCTCCAATAATATCCTGCTAGGTCGATAAAATTTCTGATCTCAATTACTGTCTTCGGTCTGGCCCAATTGCTCACAGCTTCCACTTTGGCTGGATCTACCTTGATGCCTTCTCATGAAATAATGTGACCAAGGATGGACACCACTTCTAGCCAAAACTTGCACTTGGAGAACTTGGCATAAAGTTGATGCTGCCTCAGTGTCTCTAGTATGATCCTCAGATGCCTCTGATGAGTCTAGACATCCGGAGAATACACTAGAACATCATCCACAAAGATGACCACAAACAGATCCAAGTAGGGCCTGAACACCCTATTCATCAGGTCTATAAATGCAGCGGGAGCATTCGTCAACCTGAAGGGCATAACCAAAAACTCATAATGTCCATAACGGGTGTGAAAGGATGTCTTCTGTACATCTGGCTCACTAATCTTCAACTGATGGTATCTAATCTCAGATCTATCTTGGAAAACACAGATGCTCACTGTAGCTGGTCGAACAAATTGTCGATCCTAGGCAGTGGATACTTGTTCTTGACTGTGACCTAGTTCAACATCCGGTAGTCTATACAAAGCTGAAGTGAACCATCCTTTTTCTTAACAAACAGAACCGATGCTCCCCAAGGTGATACAATGGGACGAATGAATCCCTTATCCATTAGTTCCTGCAGCTGATTCCGGAGCTCTCTTAACTTAGCAAGTGCCATCCTATACAGAGCCTTGGAAATAGGACTTGATCCTGGCACCAAGTCAATCACAAACTCCACTTCCCTATGTGTTGGCATTTTAGGCAATTCCTTTGGAAAAACATAGGGATAATTCCTCACCACCGACAAGTCCTGAATCTTGACCACAGGCGAAGTAGAAACTGTCACACAGGCCAAATAGCCCACACTGCCTCTTGCCAAATGATGATAGGCCTTGAAAGAAGAAATCACTTTTCTGGGCTCACCAGGTCTGGTGCCATGTACCATACACCTGCCTTGGCCTAGACACTCTGCCAGTACTCTTCTCTTGGCACAATATTTCACGGTTGAATTCTATGCCAGCTAATCCATTCCCAGGATAACATCAAAATCCTACATATCTATCATGATCAAGCTAGCCTGAAAATTCCAGTCCCCCAGTAGAATATCAACCGGTCTCAAATATCTCCACGCTAGAGTTCTCCCAATGGAGTGACAACTTCTAGGTGTAATGTCAACCTGGCTGGCTTAGTCCCGATCTCAGAAGCAAATGACTCGAAGACAAAAGAAAATGAACTCCTAGTGTCGAACAAGACACGGGCCATCCGATCAGCCGCAAGAAAAGATTCTATAATCAACACACCATAACCATAATAATAATAAGAAATAGTGTTAATTACACATAGGATCTACTATTACAGGACAGGACTTAACTCATACAACCGTACTTGTTCTCACCTTCTACCACATCTCCAGATGGACCAGCATCAGGGGCAGTATTGGAGAACACTCTCCCTTTAGTAGGCTGACGTGGCGCATCTCTTGCTGGTTTCGGCTGGTTGGGACAATCCTTCTGGTAATGCCCAGACTTCCCGCAGTTGTTGCATACTACACTGTCTAAATTCCTCTACCAGTGCCAACACTACGTCGGTACATGCCCCTTCTTGCCACAGTCATGGCACAATCCCAACTGTGGGCCGCTTTTAGACCCTGTGGCTGAAACCCATACTCTTCTCTCTACCAGATGTAGGCCGTTGCTTCCGCTTCTTCCCAGAGTTGCCAGAACACCCATAATTTGGCACTCCAGTCACAGACAGTCAAGAAATGGTGGGTCGAGATACAGAAGGTCATGAAACTAACTTTCTCCTCTTTTCCTTATTGGGATACTCCTCATGGAACAGCCTATGATCATCCACATAGTGGCTTGCAAGCTCAACAGCATCCGCTAAGGTCTGGCATCTGAAGCCAATAACTCTAGATCTCAGCACCGGGTTCAGCCCTTTCACGAACCTCTTGGCACTGTTCTTCTCAGAAATTATTGCTTGGGAAAACTGCTCTAGCCGAATGAAGGACGACTCAAATTCAGCCATGGTCTAGCTTCCCTACTTCAGGTTCCTGAATTCCCTATCCAACATGTCCCTCTCATGCTCAGGGAAAAGCCTCTCATAGAATACCTCTTGGAATTCCTCCCATGAGATCATCAGTAGGTCCGCATCCATAAAATTAGCACGGCACACTATCCTCGACCATTGATCCGTAGCACCCTTGAGCTGGAATTCCGCGAACCGGATCCACTTCTTTGCTAGACACTCGATCCCCTCTATGATCTTCTCCACCTCCATGAACCAAGCCTCACAATCCATGTATTGCCGCACCCATCAAAAGTCGGTGCCCCTAACTGGAGGAATTGCTTGATCCACGGGTCTCCCTTCGCCTCATCCTTGCCACTACTACTAAAGGATAGGGCGAAACCCCGCATCATCTTGCGAAACTCTTGTCTCATACCCCTCCATGCACTACCCTCTCCCATCTCGGAGTCGAGTACAAGGGTTTTGCCACAACTGCGGCCTCGACGAGACATCTTCCTACCAGTACAACAAAATACAACAATCCAAACATACCGGTGCACAAATCCCTATTGTGTAGTCGCAGGGTGCCACTACACCGAACATCACCAAGCCGATGAACTAGGTGTAACCTTAGCTCTGATACCACTCTGTAACGCCCCAAACCAGGGCACGTTATCTAAATCATAGTATCATAAGCACAATTACAATAATTACAGTAAAATTAAATAACTGTAACTACGGCACACCTCCAGGAAACAATGTACGGCTAGAAGCTCCGACTCCTGCATCGGAACTCGACTTTACACGATTTGCACCTAAAAACCAAACAAGCACGCGTGACTGACATCTAAGTCACCCAATACACGTCCCAAACGCACAAACAACAAAATCTCAGGAAAACTATAAAACTTAGCTTTTTAATTTTCAAAGCATGGTTTTCTTTTGAAAATCCTCTTTTTTTTATTTTAAACATCATTCCCTTTTTCGTTTTGTTTGAAATCACTTGGGAATTCGATCCCAAATCCAACTCTTTTCAAAACCCATCTTTCATTTCTTTTCACAACATTTGGAAATTTACTCCAAATCGTATTCTCTTTCAAAAACACACATTTTACATTTTCTTTTGAAAACATTTGGAAATCATTTTCCAAACATGTCCTTTTCAATAGTTGGGATTTCTTCCCAAAACCAAAATCACGTTCAAAAACTCATATTTTTGACAAGATCTAGCCTAAAACATGATGCCTCTCAGGGCTCAAACCAAAACCTCGAACATTGGCTGGTCAATGGTTAAAACCATAATTCTTATTCATTTCTAGGATTCTAGGACCATTCATAAGTCCAATCCTAGCCAAACCACATTTCTTTTCATTTCTCAAATCACATTCGTTTTCTTATACATGTCCAATTTTCTTTACTGATGTTACCTTGATCAGGGGTAACTAGGCACACAAGTAGTAGGCAAGGACATCATTTCCCCTACCTCCCTGCACTGCCGCGGTGAAATTCCCCATGGGGGATGCCACCGGCCCAGTCAATCGGCCTCAATCTTTTTTTTTTTCAAATATGCATGGGGATACGTCATTGTCTAATGCCCCATCGGGCACCCAAACAACTAGGTACAACGACCCAAGCTCAGCCTACACCGTCGGTTACTCGAACAACTAGGTTCAATAACCTAGGCTCAGCCTACACCATCATGTGCTCGGTGACCCGAACAACTAGGTTCGACGACCTAGGCTCAGCCTACACCATCTGAAGCTCGGCAACCACAATAGCATCTGGCAAATACTTTCATTAGAGCATCGTACTCCAACCACGTTGTTGACACCAACCCCTGTGATTCCATAACACAATATTAGTGTTTCTTTTCAAAACCATTTCCATTTCATTCTCTTTCGTTGTAGGAATCTGTTTTCCAAGCAATACTTGACCCTCCACTGGGGTCCCAACTCAATTCATGAAAAACCATGCTTTAAAATTCACAAATTGTGTCTCATGCCCAAAACCACACACAATCAACCATTTTATTCATTTATATGGTCTAAAACCACAAAACCATCCCTAAATTTACTTATGTGGGTTCCATATTCCTCCATGACATTTTCATGGGGAAAACACCATTCACATATTCTTTACATACTTTTTTTTTAAAACCATTTATTTTCCATCTCAGAGTCACATTTGCATAACTTAGGGTCAGGGCAAAATCGACAGACCGAATTTTAGGTTCGATATACCGAAATCTCTTCATTCGGTATAATGAACTTATTAGGTATACCGAAACCCCCTGTTTCGATCGATCGGAATATTTCAGTCTACCAAAACCTGGGTTCCTGGCTTAGTCTGTTTGGATTTTGGCATACCGAATTCCCTGTAGACAGGGCACACCCCTATTTGATCGATGAAAGTCGCCCAACGTGGGTGCCTCATTTGGACCTCCCAAACACTCATCACAAAATACCAATAAATCATGGAGTGTAGACTCTTGAGTCTAATTCAAAACCCCTTAAACCATTCCTTAAGCCATTAACTATGTGATTCACATGAAAATCACAAAGGGGAGGAGCTCAGTTTAACCTACGGTAGCTTACATCCCAAATCTCGTTTAATCCTACAAATGTTTCATCCTAACTGCATGATATCTATGTTTTCATGCATTTCAACTCATTCTCATCAATTTCCTTATTTTTCTAAGATTTTACCTGCTTTTTCTCATTATTTTCAAGGAAACAAAGGAGGAAAGGATGGGAGGGTCGCGTACCGCTCTGGCAGCCCTCGCAACTCCAGCGAGCTCCACCACACCCTAGCGTAGCCTCAACGAAGCTCTAGAGATCCACAACCTCCTGTGGACGCACCCCGCATTCTCTCCTCCACCTTTCCTTTCTCGCCGTTTCCTCCCCTGCCCACTCCCACCTCCCTCTCTTTATCCTCTCTTCCTCCCATGTCGCGTCAGCCATCAATCGCGTCGGATGAGACGACGAGGCACAGGCCTTTGTCGTTGGCATCACTGTAGATCGTGAAACCGCCACTCCTAGAGGGCAAAGTTCAAACTGGGGCTGATACCAAATGAGCTTTCTATTCATTTGAGCTCTCCTCGCACTGCCAATCCCAGGCAAAGTGCACTTCCTTCCAAGTCAATCTGGTCAAAGGTGCAGCAATCTTGGAGAAATCTTATATGAATCTCCTATAATATCCTGCCAGGTTGAGAAAATTTCTAATCTCAGTTACTGTCTTTGGTCTGGCCCAATTGCTCACAGCTTCCACTTTGGCTGGATCTACCTCGATGCCTTCTCCTGAAATAATGTGACCATGGAAGGACACCACTTCCAGCCAAAACTCGCACTTGGAGAACTTCACATAAAGCTGATGCTACCTTAGTGTCTCTAGTACAATCCTTAGATGCCTTTGATGAGTCTGAACATCCAGAGAATAAACTAGAACATCATCCACAAAGATGACCACAAACTGATCCAAATAGGTCCTGAACACCCTATTCATCAGGTCCACAAAAATAGCCGGAGCATTCGTCAACCCTAATGGCATAACCATAAACTCATAATGACCATAACGGGTGTGAAAGGCTGTCTTCTATACATCTACCTCACTAATCTTCAACTGATGGTATCTAAATCTCATATCAATCTTGGAAAACAACGATGCTCCCTACAACTTGTCGAATAAATTGTCGATCCTGGGTAGTGGATACTTGTTCTTGACTGTGATCTAGTTCAACATCCGGTAGTCTATACAGAGCCGAAGTGAACCATCCTTTTTCTTAACAAATAGAACCGATGCTGCCCAAGGTGATACAATGGGACCAATGAATCCCTTATCCATTTGTTCCTGTAACTGATTCCAGAGCTCTCTTAACTTAGCAGGTATGACCATGTCGGTGGAACCCTGCACTACTCTCCTTACCGGTGCGTGGAAGCACACGAGGAGTCTCGATATGGTCATGGCGAAGATGGTGATTTCGAAGAAGATGACTTGACTCAGAAACACCAAGAAAAGATGAGAATGGATAAGGAAGGGAGTCGCCACCTAGTCTTTTAATGGAAAGACGAGGAAAACCAAACACACAAAAAAAAAAACTAAGAAGCAAAGAAGATGATAAAAACATGTATGCTCCGTTCCTATTGGATGAAATGCACAAATCATTGTGGGCCAGAGAAAGGGTAAGGATTCTTGTTACACATGGGGAAGGGGTTAGGCACTGCCATGTGCCCGAGGAACTCAGTCTTTCTAGGTTTCGTACTTGCTAAATGGTCTATTGGATGTGTGCTTACCTATTCTGAATGCTCAGGCTAAAGATGACTAGTAAACATGCCAAATCGAAGAGAAGGAATGAATAAAAGGGAAAAAGTTAATCCAAGGGACAAATGTAGGCATTGAGAATGCCACTTTACTGTATGCCCGTGGGCAATGAGGAAAATCGTGAAAATCAAGAAACTCTTAGAAGGTGTCACGTAAATCAGCAAAAACTCGAAGAAATCCGAGAAAATTAAATTGGGGAAAATAATCCTCATTCGGGACAATGTCGACATTGTTAAGCCATTTAATGTACGCCATCGAGCGATGGAAAGCTAAATCAAGTCAAAAAAACACGAAAACCGAGAGAAATCCGAGAAATGATGAGAAAACCAAGCTCGAAACGAACTAGAAATGCATGCACAACGTACGGAAGAAAATGTGTGAAAATTTGCATGAAATGGTGCGACAAAATATGCAAAATGCATGTGAGAGTAAAAATGTGAATTCCAAGCGCTTTTGTGCAAAAAAACCCAAATTCCGAATGCAAACTGAAATTCTGAAGCTAAATCATCAAAAACACCTAGAAAAACACATTTCATGTAATTTTGAAGAAATCTAGGGTCAAATGTGCAAATCTGTGCATTTTTGGTCAAATTAAAGATTCCTAGGGATCAAAATGCAATTCTGCCATCAAAACATGTAATTAATGCAATTCTGTGGAAATTCAGGGTAAAATATGCAAGAAAAAGAATCGATGTTTGAAAACAGAAAGCTTCAGGGGCAATTCATTAATTTTACCCTAGCAAGCATGCATTCAGTGTGAAATCTGTAACATTCAGGAGCTAAAATGCAATTTAACCAAAGAAACATACATTCAAAACAATTTCAGAAAAGTTCAGGGTTCTTTATCCAACAATATTGGATTAAAATGCATGGCAAGAAACTCTGGGGGTTTTAATCAAACTTCTAAGCCTGGAAAGTATTATTAGGTAAGCTTAGGAAGCACATTATAATATTTTCAGTTAAAACTTTATTCAAACGATTTAAAAGAAAAAGCAAGGACCTAATTGTAAGAAAAAAGGAAATGAAAAAGGACCTATTTGTAAGATAAAAGGACCTATCAGAAAGATAACAAAAGTTACAAAAGTTTAATTAAAAGAAAATTATTTTCTATTTCTTAAAAAAAAAAAAAAGAAATGACGTACGTCGACGATGGAACTCTGCCGTTGACAATCACTAGAGTGGCAATTAAAGGGCTATCCCATGGTCTGATCTAAGATTAGACCCCATGGAAAGCAAGAAGGGAAGAAGAGAGGATGATCCACCAGTCTGGATCGAAGGCTGGACGGTCGGAGGAGGCTGCCCGTCTCCCTCGTCGTCGTGGCACTATGGTGACGGCGCTGGAGAAGGAAGGGGCTATTGGAGGGCTACACCGCACGTCTTTGAGCTCCTGGAGGCTTTGGGACATCGAGAGGAGCATTTACCCACTTCTAGAAGCGAGAATGGGACACTTCCCCCAACCTCGAACCAAGCTCGCCATCGACGTGATATTTTTCCGGTGAGCTCGACTGTGGTGGTTGTCCAAGGCACAAGGCTCAGTTTTGAAGGCTCCGGAGCGCTAGGGAAGTGCTGTGGAACGATCCTAGAGGCTCGGAGAGGCACGACAAGGCTAGAGGCATGCGTCCCTTCATTGGTTTCTGTCGTCTTCTCCGGCTCCAGCGAAACGATGCGATTCCGGCAATCTTCTTGTGCTTGCACTAGGAGGTAGCGAAACGATGCACCAGGGTCGGATAAGTAGGTGGAAGACCATGGGAGGAAGACCTAAAGCTCTGGGACATGAATCAACTAGTGGATTCGTGCCCCCACGTAGGCCACCGGAGAATGACTCCGGCGAGGCCTAGAAACATGATTGCAACCAGAGGAGACATGTGGCTTTGTTGGAATCAACCAGGGGAGGTAGTGGAAGACCTAGGAAGCTAAAATTGAAATTAAATGAGGCTGGTGGAGGGCGTACCTGGTTTTGCAATGTGCTTCGCCGTTGTAGCTCGCCGGAGGTGGCTGAAAACTCTGGTTTCTCACCTCCACGAGCCTCCTCTCTCTTCCTGGAACTCTCTCTATCTCCTCCTCCCATTCTCTCTCGCTCCCTTTTTTCCACACTTCACACTACCGTCCCTTTTATAGGTGAAGCTTCGGTGGCTGTAACAACCTGTAATAGATTCAACAAAATCCTAACCATTAACCAACTCCGTAACAAACTAAAACCTCCTAGCAGACTAATCACTTGTAACAACCTCGCTGTCCCCCACGCACCCCGCTGCCTGCCCAAGCACCGACAGCGATCGACTGTCGTGATGATGGAACCAGCCAGGTTTGTATGTCTGGTGTTGTTGTATGGTGCACTAGAGAGGTGGGCCTGTCTGCACCAGAGAGGTGCGCCAGATAGGTGTGCCAGAGAGGTGCGCCTGTCTGGTGAGCCAGACAGGTGTGCCTGTATTGCCCCGGATCACAGCTCAGATCATTGGCTGTTGGGTTTGGTGTTGCATGGCTTTGGGAGTAAACCAGGGTTTGAGTTCACTTGTGATTAAAAGCCCAACTACCACAACTCCATCCTATAGACCTGCAAAATTGAGGTGTCTACAAATGCCCCTCCCTGAGCGAGGTTGGAGGAGGAGTGGAACTGAGACCGATGCTCAGGGTTGACAAAGACACCCCACCTAAAGCCGTAAGAAAGAGTGAGCTACCGGCAACCAGCCACTAGTCGGTGAATGCACCAGAAGTCCTGTCTACCCTCCCTAAATGCCACAACCGAAGCCAACATTAGAGAAACCAATATAAACGACAAGCTGACAAGTTAACGGCCGACTAGCTCCAAGAAGACATGATTGGTTATCACACTTGTCGAGAAAAGAGCCGGACAAGACTCCTGGTGCTTGCCGACCAAAAGAGTGACTGGTTACGGAAGTTACCCAGGTAGTTTGGACTACTAGCCCAAACGGAAAGAAGGAATAGGGAAAAGAGGGAATCCATCGGGCATCACAATGATTGCTGGGTAGTTCGGGATACCAGGCCAAAAGGAAGGAGACAAACAATCTACTTTGATTCCATCCATTCGGAGTGGAACTCAAAACAAAGGGGCATTGAGGTTCGTCCGGATGGATCGAACCAGCGATGGGAACATCTAGACTCTGTCTGAATGTCTAGAAAGAATGGAATAGGAAGGCCTTGAATCCGTCCGTCTAGATAGGAATTCAAAGGCGAGAAGTAGAATCAAGGTTCGTCCGAACGGATCAAACCAGGGATAGGAACATCTAGACTCCATCCGGTAGTCTAGAAAGATGAAAAGGGGAGTCCTTGAATTCGTCCTTCTGGATAGGAAATCGAAGGCAAGAGGTGGCACTGATGTATGTCCGAACGGATCGAACCAGGGATGGGAACATCTAGACCCCGTCCGGTATTCTAGAGAGATGAAAAGGGGAGGCCTTGAATCTGTCCATCTGGATAGGAATTCAAAGGCAAGAGGTGGCATCGAGGTTCGTCCAAACGAATCGAACAAGGGATGTGAACATCTAGACCGCGTCTGGTAGTCTAGAAAGATGAGAAAGGGATGCTTTAAATCCGTTCGTTCGGATAGGAATTCGAAGGCGAATGTGGCACCGAGATTCGTCCTAAAGGATCGAACCAGGGATGGGAACATCTAAACTCCATTCGGTAGTCTAGAAAGATGAGAAAAGGAGGCCTTGAATCGATCTGTCTGGATAAGAATTCGAAGGCGAGAGGTGGCACTAAGGTTCGCCCGAACGGATCGAACCAGGGATGGGAACATCTAGACCCCATCTGGTAGTCTAGAAAGATGAAAAGGGGAGGCCTTGAATCCTTCCGTCCGGATAGGAATTCGATGGCGAGAGGTGGCAACGAGGCTCGTCCTAATGGATCGAACCAGGGACGAGAACATCTAGACCCCATTTGGTAGTCTAGAAAGATGAAAAGGGGAGGCCTTGAATCCGTCCGTTTGGATAGGAATTCGAAAGCGAGAGGTGGCACCGAGGCTTGTCCTAACAGATCAAAGCAGGGATGGGAACATCTATATCACGTCTGGTAGTCTAGAAAGATGAAATGGGGAGGCCTTGAATCCATCCATCTAGATAGGAATTCGAAGGCGAGAGGTGGCACCGAGGCTCGTCCAAACGGATAGAACTAGGGACAGGAACATCTAGACTCCGTCTGGTAGTCTAGAAATATGAAAACGGGAGGCCTTGAATCCATCCGTCCGGATAGGAATTCGAAGGTGAGAAGTGGCACTGAGGTTTGTCCGAATGGATCGAACCAGGGACGGGAACATCTAGACCCCGTCCGGTAGTCTAGAGAGATGAAAAGGGGAGGCCTTGAATCCGTCTATTTGGATAGGAATTCGAAAGCGAGAGGGAGGGAATTCTGGCCTATCTAGCACAAAAGTTGTAAAGACTTCATTCGTCCAGGTTGGGGCAATAAATTGGGATACTTGACTATTATTTGGGTGGTCCCCAGCGTCAAGCCGACAAGTAGAAGAAAGTAGAATCATGCACCAGTCATGCACATGCTGTCGGGATGGTGATTTCTGCTTCGTATCAACCATAATCAATCAAACAAGCTGGCCAGGAATGTTTTGATGAATTTTATTATCAGAGTCAATGGAGTGATTACATGTATTTCAACGTGCAAAGAACCAGTAGCATGACATGAACGTTAAGAATCTACGTCATCTCTGGATCGCATGGAGCCTAAGGCTTTAGCAAAGAGCGTTCGGCTCGAGGCGGTGCTGCAGATTGGCCAGGTCTCTTCGACTTCGGCTTCGTAATCTACTGTGTAACTCTTCCCCTCTATGACTGTAAGATCCCTCGATCCTACAGAGCCACTGAGTAGGCGAGATAGCTCCTTAGTCATAGTGTAAGAACTTAAGGGGTATTCTTGGAACCATGCTGGCATTTTCCCCTTAACAAAAGAATCTTGCTGGTAATCGAACTACTGCGTCACACGAATTGGGTGATATTCCACTCCACCTGTCAACCCTGGCAGGATGATAAGCTGCATGTCGGTTGTGTTGAAGAAGGCCTCAAAGTCATAAGAAGCTGAAGGAATAATGCGGTAGATGATTTTCCGTTCTGTCAAGCATTCTAAATGCTCATATTCCTTTTGAACTAAGGTGAGCATGCGTGCATGACCACTTTGATTGTAGGATTCAAAGGCTGATCGTTGCGGGCATAAGACTACCACACCCAGATGTGCAGTCAACCATACCTGTACAAATGCTCCACAACCATAAAAGTGCTGGCAACACCGCAGTGATCGGTCTAGAACCTGGTATGTTTCTGCCAAGATGACTGGGGTTAAATCTATCTATCGGGTGACCACTGCCAAAGCAATCTCAGCGACTTCAACATTCACAACCACCCATCCGTGGCTGAAAATCATTTCTCCTAGGAAGTAGACAACAAAACCCTTCAACCATAGCTCGTCACCTAGGGAGGCACGCATTCCGACTATTTTGACAAAGTAAGCTAGCTGCAGCATGGGAGAATGTCCGTCTGAATAGATGAGCTGACGACCACAATCACTGGTTGATAGTCCAGTTAGCTCAATCAAGACTAAGGAATACCCATCGCGCCGCATAAACACGGTGGGTCCCAGGAACCTCTGTAAACAACATATTCTGTGTACCTCCTCCAAGGATGGGGTCAGTTCGATTCTCCCAAAATGGAATACATGATGAGCCGGTTTCCAGAATCAGGCAACTACACATAGGAAATATTGAGAAACCTCCACCTTTGCGATATCCAGAAGCTTTGAGGAGATTCCCCAAATCCGCAGCTTGTCACGATCACTTTCAGTCAACTGCTTGGTCCATTCTTGGAGAACACCTGAGCAATGTGTGGGCACAAGCATCGTAGGGAAACCCATGATCTGTAAGGTGTTTCAGCTTTCTTGGCTCGAGACTCCTTAGAATGGGTAAACGATCTCCTGCATGAAATGGTATTGAAATAATTAGATGAAATGGTATTGAAATAATTAGAGAAATTGGCCCAAAGCTGAAAACTACAGCTGACTAAGCAAGGATTTGTGGAACAGACTAAATCTTGTGCACAACCCTGAGGGAAAGCCCTGGTTACCAACTGGTTCTGATCAGGTACCCAAGTAATGAGATATGACCAGCAAACCTAGGGGATCGGGATTATTTTATGACTGTGCCTCCTAGCAAATTGCCAAGATCTTCGACCTACAAAGTAGCTAACCTGCCCCTCGTCGAGCATTGGCTCAAAGCGTCAAACCATAGGACAACCAACATGCCCTGGTTTGACATGGGTGACCCCTAACCAAACAGAGCAGCCTACATGCCCCTGGTCGAGTACTGGCTCAGTGTGTCTAACCATAGGACAGCTGATATGCCCCTGGTTTGACATAAATAACCCTAACCAACGAGAGCAGCTTACATACCCTTGGTTTAGGCGATGTCCTCCTGATTCTCTTGAACTGAAAGTCATTGTCACATCCTAGCCAAGGGAACCAAGTAATACTCTGCGACCCTTTAAGATGATATTTGTGGAAAGAATTACATGCATGCTGAATGACTTGTGGGATCTTATCTGCTTTCTCAGCATTGGGATGCCTATCGCCAAGTATACAAGGGAATGGTAACTCCAGCCCTCACAAGACTCTATCCAAGCCACTAGTTTTTTGGGTGGCTCTCTGGAAATGCGACATTGTGTCTTGGGCTCCGTTCCAAACCCCACTTAACCATACCCCTTCTTTTTACCTTATTCATTCTTTATTCTTTCTCCCTCATAGGCATGTGGGCTTGCCTTATCCCTAGCTTGGAGCTAATAGTTATCTAGTCAATGGTGGGGAGCTGTTGTTGTTTAATGGGTTGGCTAGGCCTTTTTGGAACATGTCTTCCAGGTATTCACTTCGACTCCTCTTCGAGAAAAATTGGAGGGACAGTGCTACCCATCATGCCTCTCTCTTTAGGGCTGAATTCTATCTGCGACTTCTGTCTTCTTATTCTTTTATGCCCTTTCATAGATATATATTTTTGTTTTATTTCTCATGCTCTCATTCTCACCCCTAACATTTTATCTCGCTCTACGAGGTGTAGGGTCCTTGAGGAGCTTGGATACTTCGCCCAATTCACAATGAAAGGTGGCTCCCTCTGTCCCTAGGTTCCTGAATAGTATCTACCTGAGGAGGTGCTACGCATTCCCAACATTGGCTGGCTTATTCCGCTTATCATCACTGGGCTAAGATCCATGCATGTGATGATGAAAACAAACATCAACCTATATATGCATATACTGAATGGGGTTAGTATGTGCTGTGATGTAAAGCTATATGGATGTAGAAAGAACATGAATTCATTTATGCATGGAGGGAAGTGTTAATGTCGCAGAGTGAGGACACATTGTTCATGATCACTGATAGTACGGTTTTAGGTAGCATGAATTGACTAGCTCTGACTGTTCGATGCAGTCCATGTTCAAGGATGACAGCTCCTCCGGAATAGACTTGTTTGACCACGAATGGTCCACGCCAATCGGGCCTGAACTTGCCACGACTATCAAGGAGATGTATTGCTCTCAAGACAAAGTCCCCTTGCAAAAAGCTTCTTGGTCAGACCTTCTTCTGATAAGCTTTGGCCATGTGCTTCTGATATCATTGTGCATGATGCATAGCTTGCAATTGATGCTCATCTATCAAGTTTAGTTGAACAAGGCGGTCCTCAATCCACTCCACCTCTTCCAACTCTGCTTCTTTCAGGACTCTGAGCGATAGTATCTCCACCTCTACTGGTAGGACTGATTCCATGCCATATACTAGAGAATATGGAGTCACTCATGTTGAAGTCTGAAATGACATTCTATAAGCCCACATAGCGTGTGGAAGCTTGTCATGCCAGTCCCTATGTGTTTTCGCCATCTTTTTAAGAATCTTAGTTAAATTCTTATTGGCGGATTCTATGACATTGTTTATCTGAGGACGATATGGGGAGGACTTGTGATGTTTGATAGGGAACTCCTATAGGAAATCCTCAACCTTTTTTTCTATGAAAGTTGTCGCATTATCAGAAATGATGGAATATGGGACCCCGTACTTGGTAATGATGTTGTTTCTGATGAACTTTTCTGTCACGAAGGCGGTCACTGTTTTGTAAGAAGCTTATTCCACCCACTTTGTAAAATAATCAATCGCTACTAAGATGTACTGATGTCCATTGGAAGCTGCTGGGTGGATAGCTCCGATGACGTCTATTCCCCATGTTGAGAAAGGCCAGGGTGACGACATGCTGTGGAGCTGCTATGGTGTTGCATGGATGAAGTTGCCATGGACCTGATAGTTATGACATATTCGCACAAACTAGCAGTAGTCTGTCTCCATGGTTGACTAGAAATAACCTTGTAGCATTATTTTCTTGGCCAATAATACTCCATTCATGTGAGGCTCGCATGTCCCAGCATGCACTTGCAACATTACTATATCGGCCTCCTTTCTATCAACACAGTGTAGAAGCATCTGATTATAAGACCTCCTGTACAAGTGACCTGCCTCCAGCACATATTTTGAGGCCAACCAGACCATGTCTTTTCTATCTACCGTTGATGCATCTGGATGGTGACTTCCGGTTTCCAGGTAAGCTTTGATGTCATGATACCATGGGAGCTCTGCTATGGAATCTACTTCTTCTATGCTCATGCAGTGTGCCGGTTGGTCTGTGCAGGTTACTGACACTTTCACTGTGCCATCCTTTGGTAAGGACAACCAGGATGCAAGAGTGGCTAGTGCATCTGCATAAGCATTCTTGGCCCTGTTCATAAAGGAAAAGTGTATCTCCTCAAACTTGGCCATCAGCTTTAAAAGATGGTTGTGGTATGGAACCAATGGTCTTTGGTTCTCCAATTGCCATTAACTTGAGAGATAACCAACATGGCATCACCATGCACATGTAATTTCCATGCACTATGTTCTAATGCTACCTACAAGCCATGAATATAGGCCTCGTACTCCGCCACATTATTGGTGCACACAAAGCTTAACTTTTGAGCAAGCGGGATCATCTGGCCCTGCAGAGTTTCTAATACTGCACCAATACCCATGCCTCTCCTGTTAACTACACCATCAAAGTAGAGCTGCCACTGATCTTTATCTCGAGGGACTACAAGCTCTTCTTCTTCCATGGCAAACAATATATCCTCATCAGGGAACTGAGTCTGTAGGGGTTGGTACTCTGGCATGGGTAAGTCTGCTAAGTGATCAGCCATGGTCTGTCCTTTCATCGACTTCTGAGTGACAAAAGTGATGTCAAACTGAGATAAAAGCACTTGCCACTTGACACATCTACCCACCAATGCTGGCTTCTGATACTGGTATTTCATAGGATCATGTCGGCACAGTAATAGAACTGGATATGCCATCATATAGTGCCTTAAATGCTGTGTGGCCTAGATGAGGGACAAACAGACTTTCTCGATTGCGGTATACTTAACTTCGCAATCATTAAACATTTTGCTCAGATAATATATGGTCCACTCCTTGCGAATTGTTTCATCATGTTGACCCAAGACTGTGCCCAATGAATGATGTGTTACTGACAAGTAGAGCAATAGAGGACGCCCTAGTGTCGGAGGAACTAAGACTGGTGGTCTTGCCAAGAGTTTCTTGATTTTGTCAAATTCTTCCTAGCGCACCTCACTCCAGCGGATCTGCGCGTTCTTCGTCAAGAGCTTGAAGATTGGCTCACAAATTGGTGTCAACTGGGCAATGAATTAGCTGATATACTGCAATCGCCCCAGCAACCCTCAGACTTCTTTCTCTATTGTAGTGGGAGGCATCTCAATGATGGCTTTAGCCTTGCTCAGATCTACCTCGATTCCACTTTGGCTAATGATGTATCCCAGCAGTTTGCCTGATGACACACCCAATACACACTTGTTGCCGTTCAACCATAGCTTATACTTTCGCAAGCGGTTAAAGAGCTTCCTCAAACAAGTAATGTGTTCTTCGGGCTCCTTCGACTTAGCAATCACATCATCTACGTAAACCTTGATGTCTTGATGCATGAGATCATGGAATAAAGCTGTCATAGCCCTCTAATATGTGGCCCCGGCATTCTTGAGCCCAAATGGCATAACTCTGTAGCAGAACACTCACCATGGGGTAATAAACGACGTTTTCTCCATATCTTCTTCTGCCATTTGGATTTGATTGTATCCTAAAAAACCATCTAGGAATGACAACATTTTGTGACCTGTAGTATTGTCTACCAACACATCAATGTGTGGGAGTGGAAAATCATCCTTCGTGATGGCTTTGTTTAGGACTCTATAATCAATACACATTCGGACCCAACCATCTTTCATGGGAATTGGAACCACATTCGCTAACCATTCTGGGTAAAGGACGACCTTCAAAAAGTTAACTTTGTGCTGTTTCATTATCTCCTCTTTCAATTTCAAGATCCACTATGGTCGCCATCTACGCAATTTTTGTTTGACTGGCTTGACATCAAGTTTAAGTGATAATGTGTGTACCACTACCTCGACGTCTAGCCCAACCATGTCATCGTAACTCTAGGCGAAGATATCTGCGTATTCTCGAAAAAGCTCAACAAGTTCTGCTCTGGCTTGTGCTATGAGTCTGGCGCTTATCCGCACTTCCTTGACATCTTTATTAGTGCCAATATTCACAGTCTAAGCTTCTTCTTCTACATGCAGGTTCGGGCCTTCGGGATCATCATCATAAGGCTAGAATTCTGGTGCATCGTGACTTTCCCCTTCCACTTCTGCATCATCTTCTTCTCTGTATGCAATAAGCTCAGGAATGACTTCTTGCTGGCATGACGGATCTGTGTCTTCAAAGGTGCACACTTTCACAGCATTCTGCCCTTGATGGTGCTATAGAATGGTCACTGTAACCCTAGTTTTCTTGTATGCACCTCTAATGATTTCTAGTTCTGCTATTTCTGAACTTGTGTCCGACTGTTTCACTTATGGTAGACAAAAGCTTTTATTTTCATGATGTCTTTGTACAGCCTGTACAACTGGTGGACAGCTGTCCTCTGTCTGAATGATGTGAGTACTGTCGTCCAAGCTCCCTCTTGAGCCTAACTCAGGATCTTTTTTTTTGGACCCCACTGCTCAAGTGGGGCCAAGACTGATAATACCACCTTTACTAGCCTCCCGGCTGATAGGAGATAAACTCCTCTAGTCTAGTGTTTAAGGATCTATTCTCCTCTAGGGTCATGATAGTAGATTGACCCTGTGCAACTGTCTGCTCCTCAGTGTACTCTGTCATTATTGCCTTTCCCTTCTTGTGCCTAAGCTCACTTTGCACATCATCGGCCAGTACTGCCAACTACTCTTGAAATAGAACTTCCAAATTGCTGAGCATGCTATCAACCTGTGCTACCACAGCATCTCCTTCCTCTTCATTGGAAGCGAAATCCACATAATAAGTGCTAGTAGTTCTTAACAACTCAGGTGCTAATTTCGACTGCCCTGGCTGTAAACCCTTCAAAAATGACTGCCACGTTGATGCTATTACTGCTACATCTGCCCTCACTGAATCCCAGACTGCAACTGGATTTGTAGAATGACTCTCAGCTGACTTTGGAGGTGGTAATGCCAGCATGGCTGTCCCTGGTGACATGGATGATGTCGAACCCATTCTGAAGTCCATAATTTCCTCCTCTAAGTAATAATTCTCAATACATATCCATTCTTGCCCATTGACTGGTTTGTCATGCTCAGGCCTTACAAGCACCAAACTTTGATTGGGATTTAGCAGGGTTTTGGAACTTATGACGCTTTGCGTATCTGTCTTGTGGCTTCTGCTCTTATCCCAGTCATTCAAATTCATGTCTTCTCTCTACGGCAATTGGTTCGGCGATTCCTTGGCCATTCCGCCCGAGGGGTGCTCCCATCTCGTACCCCCATCTCTAACATAGATTCTTGACCATCAAAAAAGGGTCCAAAAGCAACCAAATGACTGGTACGCTTGAGAATCAGAATAAAATTAACTAGTTCAAAATGGTCGACACCATAGAGCACATCAGAAGGTTTGGAGTCAAAATGGACAGTATGGAGCGACACTAAAGAGACTGCCTCAACCATCTCCTTTTCAAGGTTTTCCGCCGTCACAACGACAATGTCGTTGTTCCAGCGGAACTTAATCATACAGTGAAGGGTTGAGGGGATGACCTGATGCTTGTGGAGCCATGGTAGCCCAAGAAGAAGATTGAAAGGCGACTCGAGGTCGACAACATAGAATTCAACCTCGAAACGTGCAGGACCAATGATTCAAGGAATGATCAAGATCCCTAAGGCATCATGGTGTGTGTTGTTGAATGCCGTCATTTTCATTGCTGGAGTAATGTCCTCCGATTTAAGGCCGACCTGACTTGTGGTTCACAAGGGGCAGACGTTCAAACCGGTGCCATTATCTACCAAAGTGAGAGGAATGCGAAAATTTTGGTATTGCACCGTGATGAATAGGGGTTGGTTATGGTTAGTCCCTGCCGGAGGAAGCCCTGAACTAGAGAAAGAAATGACCTCTCGCGTGGCTATCATCCCTACCATGTTCTCCAAGGCTGATGGTTGTATGGTTGAGGAAACTTGGGTGGCCTAAAAAACCTGGAGAAACACCTCTCGGTGTTCGGCTGAAGTATGGATTAAGTCCCAAATGGAGATGTTTGCTTTGACCTTTTTTAACTAGGCTGTGATGTCGGCTACAGTTGGGTCTACATTGACAGTGGGGTTAGCTCTTGTGACTATCTCTTCAGGGATTGGACTGGGAATATGGGTTCTTGCTTGAGTGGATGAAGTCACGGGCTGACAGGTTTTGCAAGAACCGGGGCCTTGTATACCCTTCCCGACCGTATTACCTCAGCACACATTTCTATGGTATAACTATAAGGCATGCGGTGAGTATCCTATGTCAAGTTGTTGACCATAGGAGCATGGGCCCTCAATTCTACTGGGACTAGAACTGGCGAAGTAGGTATCGATGCTTGGTGGATCAGGTCATGCCTTGGTTTGGCTAATAGGCAAATTGTTGGTGGGGTGGATTGCATGGTAGGTTTGGTAGCTGTGTGCCTCGATCAGGCAGCTAACTGGATCATATTGACGGCGGAATTGGAAGTTTCAATGAAGGATTGACTCAGTTGATAAGAGAATGGATTTGTGACATTGTGTATGAGGAGAGAAGGATCAAAAGGTTCAGACTCACCAACAGAAAGGAAATGGACTCCCAACGTTCTAGGTGCATGCTCAGGCAAAGGCTGGTTGACTATGTTACTAGAAGTGGATGCAGATGAATGAGGTGTCTGTGCAGTGGGCATGGTCTCTGCCTCCTGTGTGTTAATACTGATGACCTTTCTGTCAATCAAGCTCTGAATTGCATTCTGGAGTGAGTAGCAGTTATCTGTGGAATGCCCCGTTGTTCTATGGAAACTGCAGAATAAATCCGCTTTAAACCACGGCGGAAGCGGGTTCGTTGGTGGGTGGATTTCCGAAAGCCTCAGTAGTGACACTACCGTAGGAAATATGACACTCAGTGGCTCAACCAGAGGAGTTTAATCTCTCTCTGGTCGTGGGAGCCGCCTAGATCCCGTGTAGAGTCCTTGCCATGCCGGTGTAGGCTGGTAGACTAGCTTGGCGGTGGTAGTGATTTGTGATGTGCGTGGTGCTCTAGGTGCGGGAGAGTAGATAACCTGATTCTGAGCTGGCGAGCTCACCACACTGGTCGGCATAACGGGTGCCCTAACATACGCTACAGCATTCTTGGCAGAGTCCATCATTCAGCCGTATCCAGTGTTGGATCCGTTGCTGCCACTGTTGTTGCTGCTGATTCTGCCAAAAGCCATGGTCTGCTTTGTGGATGTTGCTAACGCTATTTAGTGAGCCCTCAACACGGGTGCCAGCTTTTATCAGGGATGCAAAAGTTGAAATAGGCTAGATGCTCAGCGGAGCCCTCACTTGTGAAGCAAGGGCTCGCCAGCACCTGATGTACTCCTCGAACGGCTTGTGGGGCATCTGCTTTGTGGCAACTAGGTCCTCGCGCTTCGGGACCATGTCAAGGTTAAAAGACTACTGCTCCAAAAAAGCTTGGCTTAGGTCATTCTAGGTCTTTATGGTGGACATATCTAGCGATGTGAACCATTTTAGAGCTGCACATGTGAGACCTTTTTGGAAGAGGCGAATGAGAAGCCTCACGTCAGCCTATAGCTAAGTGAGTTCGCCATAGTACTCCCTAAGGTGTGAATTAGGCAGCCTTTTCCATTATATTTCTCAAATCCAGGATATGGAAGTTCGGAGGGAGTATCACCTCTGGGAAATAGCAAAGGTCCCGAAAGGAGAAAGACTGGCGGACCCCACCTTGCACCTGTCGTAGCGCTCTCTCCAGGTCTTTCATCCTTGTGAAAAGTGCATTGGGAGTTGTTGCTGACATTGAATGTGCAGCTGGGACAGGGCTCGCGTAAACTTTTTCTATAACACCCGTGTGCTACTCCAGATCCATCATCTCACCACCTGGTGTCGTGGCATGATGACCAGCGTACCCGTGCATGTGTGCTATTTCTAGTGGTGTGCATGCTGAAGCCTGTACCTAATGCAATGGTATAGAAATGTTATGCTGTGTGGGGCGTGTTGTTGTGTGTGGGAGCAACAGCTGTTGAACCAGTATGGTCGGGTTCATAGGCCAGTGTACTTCCGCCAACCCAAAAGGCGGACCACCAGTAGAGGAAGGAATATGCTATGCATGCTATGGTAGTGATGCTATTGGCAGAGTAGCAACGCCCGTCGTCGGGACAGCGAGAAGCTGTGGCGACGGCTATAATGATGGTGTGACTGTTGCAATGTGATGTGCCTCAGCAGTTCGAGCAGGATCCTCGGGAATGGGACAAACAAGCGTAGTTAGATTGGGATCCAAAGAAAAGGCCATGTTTCACAACTTCTGCGTAAGGGTTAGAAGTTGCTGAGCTTGCACGGTGATAGAACTATCGGTAGCAGTAACGAGGGCTACAAGAGCAAGCGGTAGGGATGTCATAGGGGGCTGGAAGTTCAAGGATGCTATGGGTTGAATTCCTCCTGATGAGACAATTGTAGCCAACTGTGTGTCAAGTGGAAGAGGGTCAACTGAAGGACATGTTATCATCAGATCAGATGCCCTGGTGGTTGTCATGGTAACCGCCTCAACTGCGGGCTCCAGACCACTGAGAGTCTGCCAGTGTCCCAAAACTAACGGACATGGAACTCTAGGTGCCTGAAAATGGTTATCATGGAGCGAAGATGGAATGACTGATGACATAGTAAAAGAGGGAGGAGGGGCAAAAACAGGAATCCCCACCAGAGTAGCTGGTGCAAAGGTCTCAGACGCTCGTTGGGCCATAACAGTCCCCGAATAGGTAAGGATGGGGCTGCAATTGCAAGCGAGAGGGTGACGCCTACGAGGAGCTATCGTCGGAAGTGATGAATAGCTCGAGAAAAGACAGTCGAGAACAGTGCCTTAAGACTAAGGTCACAGAAAGGAACTCCCAAGCTCAGGCCTAGGAACTCGCACACAAAACTCTATACCTGACAAAGGAAATGAACCTAGTGTGGTAGTGAAGAAGTGAAGACAAGACAACAAGAGAAGTAAGTTAACTATGCAATTGTTTGTTAGGGTGGCATGAATGGCACACATGCACATGAATGGTACTAACATGGTCTCTCTCACCATGCATGTCCCACATGGGGTGAACCATATGGGACGCACTCATGGGTTTGGGTATTGACTTGGGTCAGAAAAGTAAGGTTCCCATTCTAAATCTTGGCCGGAGCGTAGGCAGTGAACGGGTGGTACGTTGGTGGCCTCGTCTCCTGCAGTAGCATGGAGCTGTACCCTCTACTAGCATCGACACGACTCCTGACAAAGGGGGTCAAACTAGCAACACGCCTTATGCCAAAGCTAAAGAACGGACTACTAGGATTGTCCTTCGCAAACTGTGGGTGGACCCAGAGGAGAAGATGCATGCCCTATATGATCAATCATGCGATATGCTTTTGTGTCTTTTATTTGCGTTTTATTAAACCATATGGATTTGTGAGCATTTGTCTCTAGTTATGCCTTATTAGTTGTTTGTCTGAGTCTATGTGTTTTATTTTAACCAGATAGGGCGGCAAACATGTCCTTACTCTCTTAATCATGGCAAATACAAATAAAGGGAAGAAAACACACAATCATGGCATCTAAAAAAGTCAATCAACAAGCAAAAGGCATGAACATGGCATGTGCTGGTGTAGTGCTCACAAGTAGGTGAATAAAAGCAAGTATCGACAAAAAAAGCATAAGTAGGTCATATGCATGTGCGGTGGCATAGCAATAGTGTAAAAAGGCATGTTCAGTCAAATATGTACAAGTAAACAGAATAAGCAAACAAGCACAAAGTATACAGACCAAAGACAAGTAAGAAAACCAAAACAAAAGCTAGAATCTAGTTATCCCTAGCAGAGTCGCCAGTTCCTGTGACCATGTCGGTGGAACCCTACATGACTCTCTTTACCGGTGCGTGGAAGCACACGAGGAGTCCCAATACGGTTACAACAAAGATGGTGAATCCATAGAAGAAGACATGACTCGGAAACACCAAGAAAAGATGAGAATGGATAAGGACAGGAGTCACCACCTAGTCTTTTAATGGAAAGACGAGAAAAACCAAACACACAAAAAAAAACCAAGAAGCAAACAAGATGACGAAAACATGTATGCTCCGTACCTAATGGATGAAATGCACAAATCAATGTGGGCTAGAGAAAGGGTAAGGATTCTTGTTACGCATGAGGAAGGGAGGCACCCCCATGCGACTGAGGAACTCGGTCTTTCTAGGTTTCCTACTTGCTAAATGGTCTATTGGATGTATGCTTGCCTATTCTGAATGCTCATGCTAAAGATGACTAGTAAGCATGCCAAATCAAAGAGAAAGAATGAATAAAAGGGAAAAAGTTAATCTGAGGAACAAATGTAGCCATTGAGAATGTCGCTTTACTGTATGCCCGTGGGCGATGAGGAAAATCGTGAAAATCAAGAAACTCTCGGAAGGCGTCATGCAAATCAGCATGAAAGCATGCATTCAGTGTGAAATCTGTAACGTTCAGGGGCTAAAATGCAATTTAACTAGAGAAACATGCATTCAAAACAATTTCAAAAAAGTTCAGGGTTCTTTATGCAACAATATTGGATTAAAATGCATGGCAAGAAACTCTATGGGTTTTTATCAAACTTCTAAGCCTTGAAAATATTATTAGGTAAGCTCAGGGGGCACATTGCAATATTTTCAGTTAAAACTTTATTCAAACGATTTTAAAAAAAAGCAAGGACCTAATTGTAATAAAAAAGGACCTACTTGCAATGTAAAAGGACCTATTTGTAAGAAAAAAAGACCTATCTAAAAGATAACAAAAGTTATAGAAGTTTTATTAAAAGAAAATTATTTTCTATTTTTTTTTTAAAAGAAAAGAAATGACGGCCACCGGCGACGGAACTTCACCGTTTACGATTCCAGAGTGGCTATTATAAAGGTATCCAATGGTCTGATCTAAGATCAGACCCCATGGAAAGCAAGAGGGGAAGAAGAGAGGATGATCCACCGGTCTGGATCGAAGGCTCGACGATCAGAAGAGGATGCCTGTCTCCCTCGCCGTCGTGGCACTCCGGTGACGGTGCCGGAGAAGGAAGGGGCTACTGGAAGGTTGCGGTGTGCGCCTCTGAGCTCCTGGAGGCTTCGGGCTGTCGAGAAGAGCATTTACCCTCTTCCAAAAGTGAGAATGGGACACTTCCCCCATCCTCGAACCAAGCTCGCCGTAGACGTGATCCTTCTCCAGCGAGCTCGATTGCGGTGGTTGTCCAAGGCACAAGGCTCGATTCTAAAGGCTCTGGAGCACTGGGGGCCTGCCGTGGAACGATCTTGGAGGCTCGGAGAGGCACGACAAGGCTGGATGCATGCGTCCCTTCACTGGTTTCTGTTGTCTTCTCTAGCTCTAGCGAAACGACACGATTACGGCGATCTTCTTGTGGTGGCTTCGGGAGGCAGCAAAATGGTGCACCAGGAGTCGGAGAAGCAGGGGGAAGACCATGGAAGGATGACCGAAAGCTCTGGGGACACGAATCAACTAGTGGATTCGTGCCCCCACCTAGGCCACCAGAGAATAACTCTGGCTAAGCTTGGAAACATGATTCCATCCAGAGGAGAACTCTGGCTCGATTGGAATCGACCAAGGGAGGTAGAGGGAGACCTAGGAAGCTAAAATTGAAATTAAATGAGGCTGGTGGAGGGTGTACCTGGTCTGGCAATGTGCTTCGCTGTCGTAGCTCACCGGAGGTGGCTGAAAACTCTAGTTTCTCACCTCCACGAGCCTCCTCTCTCTTCCTAGAACTCTCTCTATCTCCTCCTCCCTTTCTCTCTTGGTCCTTCTTTTTTTCACACTTCACACTACCGTCCCCTTTATAAGTGAAGCTCCGGCAACTGTAACAACCTGTAATAGATTCAACAAAATCCTAACAACTTACCAACTCCGTAACAAACTAAAACCTCCTATCAGACTAAACACTAGTAACAACCATGTTGTCCCCCACGCACCCTGCTGCCTGCCCAAGCACCAACAACAATCGACGGTCATGATGAGGGACCTGGCCAGGTTCGTATTTCTGGTGCGGTTGTATGGTGCGCCGGAGAGGTGCGCTAGACTGGTGCGCCTGATAGGTGGGCTTGTATGGCCCCGGATCACCGCTCAGATCATTGGCTGTTGGGAGTAAACCACGGTTTGAGTTCATTTGTGATTAAAAGCCTAGCTACAACTACTCCATCCTGCAAACCTGCAAAATTAGGGTGTCTATATCTAGGATACAAGGAACCAACGGTTCGGATCTCATCTGGACTTAAAGTGGTCAAAAGACTAAAGACAATGGCTGGTCCTTGGATATATGGAACCAGCGGCTCAGATATCCTCTGGACTTAGAGGAGTCATGAGACAAAAGATAAAGGCTGGTCCTATGATTCAAGGAACTAGCGACTCGAATCTCCTCTGGACTTAGTGAAGTCACGACACAAAAGATAAAGGCTAGTCCTATGATTCAAGGAACTAGCGACTCGGATCTCCTCCAAACTTAGAGGAGTCACAAGGAAAAAGGGTAAAGCTTGGTCCTAGGATTCAAGGATCCAACAACTCGGAACTCCTCCAAACATAGAAGAGTCAAATGACAAAAGGATAAAGGTTTGTCCTAGGATTCAAGAAACCTATGGCTCGAATCTCATGAAGTCTTAGAGGAGTCACGAGACAAAAGGATAAAATTGTTTCTAGGATTCAAGGAACCAGCGGCTCTGATATCCTCCAGACTTAAAGGAGTCACAAAATAAAAGATAAAGGTTGGTCTTATGATTCATGGAACCAGCGACTCAGATCTCCTCTGAACTAAGATGAGTTACGAGAAAAAAGATAAAGAATAGTCTAAGGATTCAAGGAATTAGCAAATCGGATCTCCTCCAAATTTAGAGGAGTCACGAAGGAAAAGTGTAAGGCTGGTCCTAGGATTCAAGGATTCAGCGACTCAGGTCTCCCTCTGGGCTAAAAGGAGTCACAATACAAAAGAAAACTGGCTGGTCCTAGAATTCAAGGATCCAGTGACGCAGGCCTCCTCCGAACATAGAGAAGTCACGAGACAAAGGATAATGATTGGTCCTAGCATTGAAGGAACCAGTGACTCGGTTCACCTCCAGACATAGAGGAGACACGAGACAAATGATAAAGCTAGTCCTAGGATAAATGGAACCAGCAACTCGGATCTCCTCCAGACTTAGAGGCATCATGAGGGAAAGCAGTAAAGGCTGATCCTATGATTCAAGAATCCAGCGACTTGGATCTCCCACCAAACTTAGAGGAGTCACGAGAGAAAAGGATAAAGGCTAGTCCTAGAATTCAAGGATCCAATGACTCAGAACTCCTCTGGACTTAGAGTAATCACAAGACAAAAGGATAAATGCTGGTCCTAGGATTCAAGGAACTAGCGACTCAGATCTCCTTCGAACATAGAGGACTCACGAGACAAAGGATAACGTTTGGTCCTAGGATTCAAGGAACCAGCGACTCGGATCTCCTCAAGACTTAGAAGAGTCACAAGACAAAAGGATAAGGGCTTGTCCTAGGATACAATGAACCAACGACTCAGATCTCCTCTAGACATAGAGGAGTCACAACACTATTGGATAGCGGCTGGTCTTAGGAAACATGAAACTAGTGGCTTGGATCTCTAGCAGCCTTAGAGGAGTCAAAGGAAAAAAGACAAAGAATGGTCCTAGGATACAAAGAACTAGTGGCTTGGATCTCCTTCGGACTTTGAGGAATCACAAGAAAAATGGATAAAGACTGGTTCTAGGATTCAAGGAACAAGCAACTCGGATCTCCTCCGGACTTAGAGGAGTCATGATACAGAAGGATAATTGTTGGTCCTAGGATACGAGGAACCAACGTCTTGGAACTCCACCAAACTTAGAGGAGTCACAAGACAAAGGATAAATGCTAGTCCAAGGATTCAAGGAACCAGTGACTCGAATCTCCTCCGAACTTAGAGGAGTCATGAGACAAAAGGATAATGCTAGTCCTAGGATACTAGGAACAAGCGACTCCTCCAGACTTAGAGGAGTCACGAGACAAAAGATAAAGACTGGTTCTAAGATTCAAGGAACTAGCCACTTGGATCTCCTCCAGACTTAGAGGAGTCATGAGACAGAAGATAAAGGCTGGTCCTAGGATTCATGGTACTAGCGACTCAAATCTCCTCCAAACTTAGAGGAGTCATGAGGGAAAAGGGTAAAGGGTGGTCCTAGGATTCAAGGATTTAGTGACTCAAATCTCCCACCAGACTAAGAGGAGTCACATGACAAAAGAATATAGGCTGGTCCTAGAGTTCAATGTTCTAGTGACTCAGAACTTTTCCGAACATAGAGGAGTCATGAGACAAATGGATAGAGGTTGTTCCTAGGATACTAGGAACCAGCGGCTTGTGTCTCCTCCTGACGTAGAGTAGTCAAAAGAGAAAAGACAAAGGCTAAACCTAGGATACATGGGACCAACAACTTGGACATCCTCTGGACTTAAAGGAGTCACGAGACAAAAGATAAAGGTTGGTCCAAAGATTCAAGGAACCAGTGACTCGGATCTCCTCTGGACTTAGAGGAGTCATGAGACAAAGATAAAAATTGGTCCTAGGATTCAAAGAACTAGCGACTCGGATCACCTCCAAACTTAGAGGAGTCACGAGGGAAAAGTGTAAAGGCTGGTCATAGGATCCACGGATCAAGCAACATAGATCTCCCTCCAGACAAAAGGGAGTCACAAGACAAAAGGATATAGGCTAGTCCTAGTGTTCAAGTATCTAGCGACTCAAAACTCCTCCGAACATAGAGGAGTCACGAGACAAAAGGATAGAGGTTGTTCCTAGGATACAAGGAACCAACGGCTTTGATCTCCTTTGGGCGTAGAGTAGTCAAAAGTCAAAAGTCAAAAGACAAAGGCTGGTCCTAGGATACATGGGACCAACGGCTTGGATATCCTCCAGACTTCAAGGAGTCACGAGGCAAAAGATGAATGATGGTCCTAATATTCAAGGAACCAGAGACTCAGATCTCCTCTAGACTTAGAGGAGTCACAAGACAAAAGATAAAGACTGGTCCTAGGATTCAAGGAACTAGCAACTCGAATCTCCTCTGAACTTGGAGGAGTCACAAAGGAAATGGATAAAGGTTAGTCCTAAGATTCTAGGATCTTACGACTCGGACCCTCTAGACTAATAGGAGTCACATGACAAAAGGATATAGATTGGTCCTAGGATTCAAGAAACCAGTGGCTCGGATATCCTCTGAACTTAGAGGAGTCACAAGGCAAAAGGATAAACACAGGTCCTAGAATTAAACAAACTAGCAACTCAGATCTTTTCTTGACTTAAAAGAGTCACGAAACAAAAGGATAATGGTTGGTCCTAGGATACAGGAAACCAGTGACTCAGATCACCTCTAGACTTAAAGGAGTCACAAGACAAATGGATAAGGGCTGGTCCTTAGATACAAGGAACCAACGGCTCGGATCTCCACTAGACTTGGTGGAGTCAAAAGACAAAAGGCAATGGCTGGTCCTAGGATACAAGTAACCAGCAGAAAAGATCTCCTCTAGACATAGAGGAGTCATGAGACTAAAGAAAAATGCTGGTCCTAATATTCAAGGAATCAGCGACTTGCGTCTCCATTGGACTTTGACACGTCATGAGACAAAAGATAAAGGCTGGTCTAAGGAATGAAGGAACTAGCGGCTCGGATCTCCACCAGACATACAGGACTAACGAGAAAAAAGAATAGAGGTTGTTCCTCGGATACAAGGAACCAGTGGCTCGGTTCTCTTTCGGACTTAAAGTAGTCAAAAGACTAAAGACAAAGGCTGGTCCTAGGATACATTGGACCAGCGGCTCGGATATCCACTAGACAAAGAGGCGTCACGAGACAAAAGATAAAGGCTGGTCCTAAGAATCAAGGAACCAGCGACTCAGATCTCCTTTGGACTTAGAGGAGTCATGAAACAAAAGATAAAGGTTGGTCCTAGGATTCAAGGAACTAGCGACTCGGATAACCTCCGAACTTAGTGGAGTCACATGGGAAAAGAGTAATGGCTAGTCTTACGATTCAAGGATCCTACGACTCAGAACTCCTCCGGATGTAGAGGAGTCAAATGACAAAAGGATAAAGGCAGGTCCTAGGATTCATGGAACCAACGGCTTGGATCTCCTCCAGTCTTAGAGGAGTCACGAGAAAAAAGGATAAAGACTGTTCCTAGGATTCAAGTAACTAGTGGTTAAGATATCCTCCGGACTTAAAGGTGTCACGAGACAAAAGATAAAAGTTGGTCCTATGATTCAAGGATCCTACGACTCGGAACACCTCTAGACTTAGAGGAGTCACAAGACAAATGATAAAGACTGGTCCAAGGATTCAAGGAACTAGTGACTCGAATCTCCTCCAAACTTAGAGGAGTCACGAAGGAAAAGGGAAAAGGCTGGTCCTAGGATTCAAGGATCCAGCGACTTGGATCTCTCTCTGGACTAAGAGGAGTGACAAGACAAAAGGATACATGCTGGTCCTAGAATTCAAGGATCCAGCGACTCGGCTCTCCTTCGAACTTAGAGAACTCACGAGACTAAGGATAATGGTTGGTCCTAGGATTAAAGGAACCAGTGACTCAGTTCACCTCTAGACTTAGAGGAGTCATGAGACAAAATGATAAAGCTAGTCCTAGGATAGATGGAACTAGTGACTCGAATCACCACCAGACTTAAAGGAGTCATGAGACAAAAGAATAGAGGCTAGTCTTTGAATACATTGAACCTGCGGCTTGGATCTCCTTCAAACTTAGTGGAGTCAAACGACAAAACACAAAGGCTAGTCTTAGGATACAATAAACTAGTGGCTTCGATCTCCTCTGGGCTTAGAGGTGTCACGACACAAAAAGATAAAGACTGTTCAAAGGATTCAAGGAACCAACGACTTGGATCTCCTCTGTACTTGGAGGAGTTGTGAGACAAAAGGATAAAGACTGGTCCTTGGATACGAGGAACCTACGACTCAGATCTCCTCTGGGCATAGAAGAGTCACGAGACAGAAGGATAGAGGTTGGTCCTAGGATACAAGGAACCAGTGGCTCGAATCTCCTCTGGACTTAAAGGTGTCGAAAGACCAAAGACAAAGGGTAGTCCAAGGATTCAAGGAACTAGCAACTCGGATCTCCTCTAGACTTTCAAGAGTCAAGAGACAAAAGGATTATAGCTGGTCCAAGGATTCAAGGAACCAATGACTCAAATCACCGCTAGAGTTAGAGGATTCACAAGGCGAAAGGTTAGAGACTGGTCCTAGGATACAAGAGAACTAGTGGCTCGGATCTCCACCCAACTTGGAAAAGTCAAAAGACTACATACAAAGGCTGGTCCTAGGATACAAGGAACCAGCGGCATGGATCACCTCTAGACTTAGAAGAGTCACGAGACAAATGGATAAAGACTGGTCCTAGGATTCAAGGAACCAACAACTTGGAACTCTTCCCGACATAGAGGAGCCATGAAACAAAAGGATTTTGGCAGGTCCTAGGATACAAGGAACCAGCGACTTGGATCTCCTCTAGGCTTAGAGGAGTAATGAGACAAATGGATAAAGGCTGGTCCTACGGTACATTGAACTACTGACTCAGATCTCCTCCAGACTTAAAGGAGTCAAAAGGCAAAGGCTGGTCCTGAATACAAGGAACCAGTGGCTCTGATCTCCACCAGACGTGGAGGAGTCACGAGACAATAGATTAAGGCTGGTCCTAGGATTCAACGAACTAGCAACTCAGATCTCTTTCAGACATTGAGGAGTCACGAGACAAACGGATAAAGGGTGGTCCTAGGATACATGGAACCAACGACTAGGATCTCCTCTAGACTTAGAGGAGTCATGAGACTATAGGATCGAGGCTGGTCCTAGGGTACAAGTAACCAGCGTCTCGAATCTCCTCCAGACATGGAGGAGTCAAATGTCAAAAGAAAAAGGTCGATCCAAGGATAGAACGAACCACCAGCTTGGATATTCTCTAAACATAGAGGAGTCATGAGACAAAATGCTAAAGACTAGTCTGAGGATTCAAGGAACCAGTGACTCGGATCTCCTTTAGACATAGAGGTGTCACGCGAGAACTAGGTAAACGCTGGTCTAAGGATTCAGGGGAAAAGCAAGTCGGATCTCCTCCGAGCTTTGCTGAGTCACAAGGGAAACGAGTAACGGCTTGTCCTTGGATTCAAGGATCCAATGATTCAGATCTCCCACTAGACTTAGTGGAGACATGAGACAATAGGATAAAGGCTAGTCCAAGAATTCAAGGATTCAGCAACTCTGATCTCCTTTGGACATAGTGGAGTCACAAAACAAAAGGATAAAGGTTTGTCCTAGTGTTCATGGAACCTGCGATTCGAATCTCCTTTGAACTTAGAAGAGTCACCAAACAAAGGATAAAGGCTGGTCCTAGGATTCAAGGTACTAGTGACTCTGATCACCACCGCACTTAGAGGACAAGCGAGACAAAGGGATAAGGGATGATCCTAGGATACAAGGAACCAGCGGCTCGGATCTTCTCCAGACTTAGAGGAGTCATAAGAAAAAAGAAAAAGGTGGTCGCTTGGATACAAGGAAACTACGGCTTTGATATCCTCTAGACTTAAAGGAGTCACGAGACAAAAGAAAAAAACTGGTCCTAGGATTCATGGAACCAGCGGCTCGGATTACCTCCGAACTTAATGGTGTCACGAGAAAAAAGCTAAAGGCTGGTCCAAGGATTTCAGTAGCCAGCGACTCAGATCTCCTCTGGACATAGAGGAGTCACGAGACAAAAGGATAAAGGCTAGTCCTAAGATATAAGGAATCAGCGACTCGGATCACTTTCGGACAAAGAGTAGTCACGAGACAAAAGGATAGAGGCCAGTCCAAGGATACATGGAATCAACAGCTCGGAACTCCATCAGACTTAAATGAGTGAAAAGTTAAAAGACAAAGGCTGGTCCTAGGATATAAGGAATTAATGGCTTGGATCTCCACCGGACGTAGAGTAGTCACGAGACAAAATGATAAAGACTGGTCCTAGGATTTAAGGAACCAGCGACTCGAATCTCCTCAGAATTTAAAGTAGTCATGAAAGAAAAGGGTAACGGTTGGTCCTAGGATTCAAGGTACCAGCGACTCTGATCTCCACCGGACTTAGAGGAGTCACGAGGGAAATGGATAAAGGCTGGTCCTAGGATTCAAGGATCCAGCAACTTGGATCTCCCACCGTAATTAAAGGAGTCAAGAGACAAAAGGATACAGGCTGGTCCTAGATTTCAAAGATCCAGTGACTTGATTCTCATCTTGACTTGGAGGAGTCACGAGACAAAAGGATAGAGGCGGATCCTAGGATACATGGAACCAACTGCTTAGATCTCCTCCAAACTTAAAGGAGATATTAGACAAAAGACAAAGGCTAGTCCGAGGATATAAGGAACTAGCGGCTTAGATCTCCTCCAGACTTAATGGTGTCACGAGACAAAAGATGAAATTTGGTCCTAGGATTCAAGGAACCAGCGACTCAGAACACCTCTGGACTTAAAGGAGTCACATGACAAATGATAAAGACTGGTCCAAGGATTCAAGGAACTAGTGACTCGAATCTCCTCCAAACTTAGAGGAGTCACGATGGAAATGGTAAAGGCTGGTCCTTGGATTCAAGGATCCAGCGACTCAGATCTCCCTCTGGACTAAGAGGAGTCATAAGACAAAAGGATACAGGATGGTCCTTGAATTCAAGGATCCAGCGACTCCACTCTCCTCCGAACTTGGAGAAGTCACGAGACTATGGATAATGGTTGGTCCTAGGATTGAAGAAACCAGTGACTCAGTTCACCTCCAGAATTGGAGGAGTCATGAGACAAAAGGATAAAGCTAGTCCTAAGATAGATGGAACTAGTGACTCGAATCACCACCTGACTTAGAGGAGTCATGAGACAAAAGGATAGAGGCTAGTCTTTGAAAACATGGAACCTACGACTTGGATCTCCTTCGGACTTAGAGGTGTCAAAAGACAAAAGACAAAGGTTGGTCCTAGGATACAAAGAACCAGTGGCGTGGATCTCCTCCGAGATTAGAGGTGTCACGAGACAAACGGATAAAGGCTGGTTGAAGGATTCATGGAACTAGCGACTCGGATCTCCTCCGTACTTGGTGGAGTCGTGAGAAAAATGGATAAAGGATGGTCCTTGGATACGAGGAACCTACGACTCAAATCTCTTCTATACATTGAAGAGTCACAAGACAAAAGGATAGAGGTTGGTCCTACGATACAAGGAACCAGCCGCTCGGATCTCCTCCGAACTTAGAGGTGTCGAAAGACAAAAGATAAAGGCTAGTCCTAGGATATAAGGAACCAGCGACTCGCATCTCCTCCGGACATAGAGATGTCAAGAGACAAAAGATAAAGGATGGTCCTTGGATTCATGGAACCAGCGAGTCGAATCTCCTCAGAACTTACAGGAGTCACAAAAGAAAAGGGTAACGGCTAGTCCTAGGATTCAAGGTACCAGCGACTCTGATCTCCACCAGACTTAGAGGAGTCACGAGGGAAATGGATAAAGGCTGGTCCTACGATTCAAGGATCCAGCGACTCGGATCTCCCACCGGAATTAAAGGAGTCATGAGACAAAAGGATACAGGCTGGTCCTAGATTTCAAAGATCCAGTGACTTGATTCTCATCCTGACTTGGTGGAGTCACGAGACAAAAGGATAGAGGCTGATCCTAGGATACATGGAACCAACAGCTTAGATCTCCTCCGAACTTAAAGGAGATATAAGACAAAAGACAAAGGCCAGTCCAAGGATACAAGGAACCAGCAGCTTAGATCTCCTCTAGACATAATGGTGTCAAGAGACAAAAGATGAAAGTTGGTCCTAGGATTCAAGGAACCAGCGACTCAGAACACCTCTGGACTTAAAGGAGTCACATGACAAATGATAAAGACTGGTCCAAGGATTCAAGGAACTAGTGACTCGAATCTCCTCCAAACCTAGAGGAGTCACGATGGAAAAGGTAAAGGCTAGTCCTAGGATTCAAGGATCCAACGACTCAGATCTCCCTCTGGACTAAGAGGAGTCACAAGACAAAAGGATACAGGATGGTCCTTGAATTTGAAGGATCTAGCGACTCGGCTCTCCTCCGAACTTGGAGAAGTCATGAGACTAAGGATAATGGTTGGTCCTAGGATTGAAGAAACTAGTGACTCAGTTCACCTCCGGACATGGAGGAGTCATGAGACAAAAGGATAAAGCTAGTCCAAAGATAGATGGAACTAGTGACTCGAATCACCACTTGACTTAGAGGAGTCATGAGACAAAAGGATAGAGCCTAGTCTTTGGAAACATGGAACGTACGACTTGGATCTCCTTCGGACTTAGAGGTGTCAAAAGACAAAAGACAAAGGCTGGTCCGAGGATACAAAGAACAAGTGGCGTGGATCTCCTCCGAGATTAGAGGTGTCACGAGACATAAGGATAATGACTGGTCGAAGGATTCATGGAACCAACGACTCAGATCTCCTCTGTACTTGGAGGAGTCGTGAGACAAAAGGATAAAGGCTGGTCCTTAGATACGAGGAACCTACGACTCAAATCTCCTCTGGACATTGAAGAGTCACGAGACAAAAGGATAGAGGTTGGTCCTAGGATACAAGGAACCAGCCGCTCGGATCTCCTCTGAACTTAGAGGTGTCAAAAGACAAAAGACAAAGGCTATTCCTAAGATATAAGGAACCAGCGACTCATATCTCCTCCGGACTTAGAGATGTCAAGAAACAAAAGATAACGGATGGTCCTTCGATTCTTGGAATTAGCGACTCGGATCTCATCCAGACTTAGAGGAGTCACGAGACGAAAGGATTATAGCTGGTCCTTGGATACAAGGAACCAGCGACTCGAATCTCCTCAAAAGTTAGAGGAGTCACGAGGCAAAAGGTTAAAGACTGGTCCTTCGATTCAAGAAACTAGTGGCTCGGATCTCCACTTGACTTGGCAGAGTCAAAAGACTACATAGAAAGGTTGGTCCTTGGATACAAGGAACAAGCGGCATGGATCACCTCTGGACTTAAAGGAGTCACGAGACAACTAGATAAAGACTGGTCCTAGGATTCAAGGAACCAATGACTTGGAACTCTTCCGAAATAGAGGAGCCACGAAACAAAAGGATAAGGGCTGGTCCTAGGATACAGGAAACCAACAACTCAGATCTCCTCCAGACATAAAGGAGTAACGAGATAAAAGGATAAAGGTTGGTCCTAGGGTACATAGAACCAGTGGCTCATATCTCCTCTAGATTTGGAGGAGTTAAAAGACAAAAGGCAAAGGCTAGTCGTAGGATACAAGGAACCAGTGGCTCGGATATCCATCGGACGTGGAGGAGTCACGAGAAAAAAGATTAAGGCTAGTCCTAGGATTCAAGGAACCAGCGACTCAGATCTCTTTCGGACTTTGAGGAGTCACGAGACAAACGGATAAAGGCTGGACCTAGGATACATGGAACCAACGACTAGGATCTCCTCCGGACTTAGAGGTGTCATGAGACTAAAGGATTGACGCTGGTCCTAGGATACAAGTAACCAATGGCTCTGATCTCCTCCGGAGGTGGAGGAGTCAAATGTCAAAAGAAAAAGGCCGATCCAAGGATTGAAGGAACCAACAACTTGGATCTCCTCCAAACATAGAGGAGTCATGAGATAAAATGCTAAAGACAGGTCCTAGGATTCAAGGACCCAGCGACTCAGATCTCTGTCAGACATAGAGTTGTTATGGGAGAACTAGGTAAAGGCTGGTCTACGGATTCAGGGGAAAAGCGACTCGAATCTCCTCCGAGCTTTGATGAGTCACGAGGAAAAAGGGTAAAGGCTTGTCCTTGGATTGAAGAATCCAGTGACTCAGATCTCCCACTGCACTTAGAGGAGACATGAGACAATAGGATAAAGGCTAGTCCTAGAATTCAAGGATTCAGCAACTCGGATCTCCTCTAGACATAGAGGAGTCACAAAACAAAAGGATAAAGGTTGGTCCTAGTGTTCATGGAACCTACGATTCGAATCTCCTCTGAACTTAGAAGAGTCACCAAACAAAGGATAAAGGTTTGTCCTAGGATTCAAGGTGCTCGCGACTCTGATCTCCACCGCACTTAGACGACTCGTGAGACAAAGGGATAAGGGCTGGTCCTAGGATACAAGGAACCAACGGCTCGGATCTTCTCTAGACGTAGAGGAGTCAAAAGAAAAAAGAAAAAGGTGGTTCCTTGGATACAAGGAAACAACGGCTTTGATATCCTCTAGACTTAAAGGAGTCACGAGACAAAAGAAAAAAACTGGTCCTAGGTGTAGACACCCCAATTTTGAGCTCATTTGACAGCAGGCTCCTCCGGTTGGTGCTCTGGTCGCGACCACCAAAACCCTAGTCCACGTAGGTCCCAATCAGACCCACACTAGCCCACATGACCCAATAAAACACTAAAACCCATTAAAATTCACTGAAAAGCAAATAAAACACTTAATCAAGCTAAAATCCACCTAAAATCCAACAAAACCCTAACAAGAACCCTAAT